>JABVXU010000775.1:0-21048 GCA_013365365.1 Cruorifilaria tuberocauda
AAAACTATTATTTCAATAATAATTTAATTAAGAAAAATTTAAAAGTATAAATAATATAAAAAAAAAACTATGATCACGATAGAGAATACATTTATTCGCTATCATTACTGAAATTAATAGTATAAAAAAATTATTGTAAAGAAGTAAAAAAAAATCTATTAGATTATATTCTATCCTATAATCAAGTTTATAATTTCATGATTTTATCACTTGATATATTTCATTTTAAGCGATCAAAAAATTAAAAAGAATGATAATTTTTCTTATCACACTTAGAGGTCAATCTTATTGAACTCCATTTACACTTAATATCACACTCAGAGGTCAATCTTATTGAACTCCATTTACACTTAATATCACACTTAGAGGTCAATCTTATTGAACTCCAATCACACTTAATATCACACTTAGAGGTCAATCTTATTGAACTCCAATCACACTTAATATAACTTTCAAATATATTTTAGCACTTCTTATATTTCGAATGATAATTTTTCTTCTCACACTTAGAGGTCAATCTTATTGAACTCTAATTACAATAACTTTCATATATGATTTTATCACTTCTTGTATTTCATATTAAGCGAAATCATATTTCAAATTTCATATTTAACTTATATTTCATATTAAGCGATGATAGTCTTTCTTATCTTATTTACATTATCACACTTAGAGATTAATCGTGAAATTTCAATTATACACAAACACAATAATCCTAAAATTAATGCTGAAAGTTACCTAATGAGGATTATTTCAGGTAAGTTTTAAAATATTTCAATTAAAGGACGAAAAATTTTAGTTCGTACAAGAATACCACTTCCTGGGAGAAATTAGTGGATGAATTGGAAAGTCGCGGTGTACTGTTAAGCGAAGAGAAGAAAATGTATGAGGAAAAGCTATTAGCTGAAGCACAAGCACGCCAGGAGGAACATAGTCGTTATTTGGTTCGATTCATTCTATTGAATTTTTCAAATTTTAAATTTAAATTTAATTTTCATAATATAATTTCTTTCGGAATGATTTTCAATTTCTCAAAAAAAAAACTTTTCCATGTAATATAATCAAAAAGGTATTGTAATGAAGAAATGTAGTTGATAATTTTAATTTTTGAATAATTTTAATAAAAATATATTTTATTTTTTTCGATACTTAGAAATGATAAAATGTTAATTAGATTAATACTTGTTAAGAGAAGTAATGATAGAGTATCGATCAAAGTAATACAGAGTACTTGTTAAGAGAAGTAATGATAAAGTATCGATTAAAGTAATACAGAGTAGTTGATAAGAGAAGTAATACAGAATACTTGTTAAGAGAAGTAATACAGAATATTTGTTAAGAGAAGTAATACAGAATACTTGTTAAGAGAAGTAATGATAAAGTATCGATCAAAGTAATACAGAGTACTTGTTAAGAGAAGTAATGATAGAGTATCGATCAAAGTAATACAGAATACTTGTTAAGAGAAGTAATACAGAATATTTGTTAAGAGAAGAAATTTCAATATCGCTTTTTTCTTAAGTATCATGAAAAGTGATTATTGGTAATTGATTGATTGGAAAAGAATGGCAGTTGTTTACAGATTGATCTTATCATATCATACTTCTAATTTGATTACCTTTAACCTTATCATCATTACAGTGTCTTGAACGAGCAAAAGATGAATTGGAGAGAGAACGAGAAAGATTAATTCGAATGACAAGAAAATTAAAGGATGATTTACAAAGTGTAAAAAAGTTAGCCATAACTTACTTAATTAACTTTAATTTAACTTTAATTAATTATAAAAAAAAACTTTAACTTTAATTAATTATTTAATTTGAATTAAATTCAATTTGCCCATAGCTTACTTAATTAACTTGAATTAATTGTTTAATTTCAGTTACAATTAACCTTACTCCCTCTCTCTCTCTCTCTCTCTTTTTCTCCTTTTTAATTTCTAAATAAACTTTCATTTTTTTTTAAAATTTTTGTTTAAAAGTTTTTTTTTTGTTTTTTTGCAATTGCTCATTCATTTTCATGAAATAATTAAATCAATTCATCAAGAAAAAAAAGTATGAAAATTTTAACAGTGAATTGAAAATTACGAATGAAACGAAGCGAACATTGGAGCAGGAAAAAATTTCACTAAATGCTAAAACTGAACATCTTGTCAGTAACATGCAGGTGAGTAATTCATCCAATTTAATTTATAAACTCGGCAAGGTCAAATAGGAAAATTGAGAAAAAAGAATTTTATGATTTTAAAAATTCAGGTAAATTAATTGCTATCGTTATCATTTTGACAGTTTATGCGTTTAAAGAATTTTCGCTAAAATATAAATGAATGAGTAAAAATTCAATCCAAAATTACTCTAAGTATTAATTAACAAACTTGAATTGAGTTGAAAATTGAAATTGGAATTGAATTGAATATTGAAAATTCAAGAATTAAATAGAAGAGAATTGAAAATTAAATTGAAAACAATTTACTATGTGTAATTATGTATAATTCCTAACTTATAATTAATTTAGTTCATTAATAGTTGAAATAATTTTTACCTGTAAAAAATTTAGAAAATTCAAACTTTCAAAAAATAAAAAATTGATCGAATAATCAATTGATAATCAATTGATTAATTATCTATAACTTAATTATCTGTAATTAATTAATCAATAATATAATTACTTACAATTTTTACTGAGGACAAATTTATAGTTTACATTTTTTTTTTCAAACTTGTCTAAACAATAAACAAAATCTATAACTTTGATCATTTTGAAATGCACAAATAATAAAGCAATGACATTGCAATAAAGTACTTGTAACTAAGTGTTTAAGTAAAAAATGACTATAAAATTAATAAATTAACAAACTACTATAAGTTTATAAGGATTATAAGTTACAAGCTTTCGTATTATAAGCTTATATAAGCTTTATAGTGAATTATATAGTAATTATAAGCTTTCATAAGCTTTATAGTAATTATAAGCTTTCTAGAAACTTTTATTTTATAGTTTACATTTCTTTTTCCAAATTTGTCCAAAACAACAAAACAAATATATAACTTTGATCATTTTGAAATGCATAAGTGATAAGACACAGCATAAGTGATATAAATTTTCTAAAAGTTATGCTTTACTTGTAATAACTTATAATTACTTATAACTTTATTATGCTTACTACTTTTTTTACTTATAGTTTTACGTTTTTTTACTTATAATTACTTATAATTATGACTTATAATAATTACTTATAATAAAAATGAATATATAGCTTTATTTATAATAACTTATAATTACTTATAACTTTATTATATAACTTTTTTACTTGTAGTTTTACGTTTTTTTTATTTGTAATTACCTATAAGTATAACTTATAATAATTACTTATAATAAAAATGAATATATGGCTTTATTTATAATAACTTATAATTACTTATAACTTTGTTATGCTTATAACTTCTTTTTACTTATATTTTTACTCTTTTTTTACTTATTATTACTTATAAATATAACTTATGATAATTACTTATCATAATAATGAATATATACCATATAACTCCATTATTTTACAGTCGCTTAATTTGGAGAAATCAAAAATTGAGGAGCAAGTATCAACGATTATCAGAGAACGTGAAAAGTTTTTGCTTGAAAATCAAAACTTATCAACTGTGACATGTCAATTGAAAAATCGTTTAATGGAAATTGAAACAAAAACGAATTGTATTTTAGCGGAGAAGGAACGTGTTGAAGCGATGTATGTATGATTATTGATTGATCACTTTTTTTTATTTCATTATCTAGTTATCATGGATGATAGAAATTTCATTCAGGATTACGATAATTTAATTTTTACTCGAAAATTTCACTCATTCAATAATAATTTATGAAGTATGATAATTAATATTGAATATAAAGTAATCAATTGATTACTTATCTATAACTTGTAATTATCTATAGTAAGTATCAGTATAATATGAATAATTATTCATAATAAGTATAATTTAATGAATATAGCAAATTATCAATAATTATCATTATCAATTATTCTCGTTATTAATAAATATGATAATAATATTAAATATATATGATAATATGATATGATAAATATATATGATAATATCATGATATGATGAGATGACGTGACATACATGATAATATATAAAGCAAAAATTAAATGATAATAATAATAAATAATGATAATAATAATAAATAATGATAATAATAATAAATGATAATAATAATAAATATAATAATAAATGATAATAATAATATAATAAATAATACTAAAGTAATGATAATAATAATAAATATAATAATAAAATCATGATAAATTAAATGAATAATGATGATTTAATAAATAATTGAAATTTAACAAATATTGTAATTAATTAATTTAAATTTAGGCTTCGTTTAAATGAGAAGAAAACAATCGATTTAGAGAAGGAAAGAGAATATTACAACAGTCAAACAATGGAACTTTTAAATTCATTGAAGGTAATTTCTGTTCTTTTCTTTTTTTCCTCTTCATTTCAAATATTTCATGAAGAATAATTTCGATTCAGGGAAAGTGAAAAATTATCAAAATTATCACTTCACATTTTTTTTGTTTTTTTAAATGTTATCAAACAAACTGAACTATCTTCTTCTGTTTACAAAAATCATTTAATGCAGTATCAGTTTTTTTTATTTTCATTATCAATTACTTTCATTATCAGTATTAGTATCAGTTTAATTAGTTCATTAACCAGTTCACATGCAAAATAAAGTAATTTTATATATAATATAATTTAACTTTATTTATTTTCATATATTTTCGTTTTGTACTATACATATTTCTTCTCAAATTTTATATTTTAATTTAATTTAATTTTATTTTAATTCGTTATTCTTTCATTACAATTATTATCATTATTTTGATTGTTAATTATTACCATTATCAATTATTATCATTATCACTTATCACCATTATCACTTATTTTCATTGTTAATTATTACCATTATCAATTATTATCATTATCAATTATTACCATTATCATTTATTTTCATCATCACTATTTTCGTTATCAATTATTTTCATTATCAATTACTTTCATCATCATTATTTCCTTTATCAATTATTTTCATTATCAAACGTTATAATTATCAATTATCCTCATCATCACTAGCAATTATTTTAATTCGTTTAAAAAAAGAAATAGAGAAAATGTGTGTAAATTTCTTCCCCGACCTGATATTTCATATTTCCAGTTTTCTGTTTTGAAACCGGAAAATTTTCAGGAAGTAAGCGAGCAACGTGATATTACGGAAGCTGAATTAAAAGATGAAGTGATGGCACGGATTGGAGCTGAGAAGCAGCTTCAAGCAGCGGAAAAAGCATTGGAACATTTAGAAACAGCATTAAAATTAACCGGGGCGCAAATGAGTGAATTACAGGAACACATTATGCCTGATGTTCATAAATTACGAGGTAAAACTGTAATTAGCTTGAAATTTAAAAAAGAATTTCAATAAATTAAAAGGTGAAATTATGAAGAACTGAAGACAAACTGCGATGTGATACAAATTTAAGTTAAAATTTAAAAATTTAAAATTCTGAAATTAAGTTTTCAAATTGTATGATCGATGAAAAGTTATATTAGATTTAATTTTAACTGTATCAGCTTTCTCTTTTTTGTTTTTTTGTTTGTTCGTTATTTCAATATGAAGCAACATGAAAGCTTAAAATTTACAATTGAAAATTTAGAATTGGAAAATTAAAAAATTGAAATATATTAAAGATATTAATTAATTATTTCAAATTCATATAGACAAGTGAATTTCACGCAGGTAAATTTCACGTTTCGACGTTTCGTTTTTTTTTTTTAGAATTTTTCGAACAATGTGCCGAAGTATCGAAAATGGATGCAAATCGACCAATTATTATGCGAAATGCTATGCATGCACGTCGTTCGTTAAGACGTAGCAAAACACGTATACGTGGTTCATTACGACGTAAATTAGCACCAACTATTACAACGCAATCATTATCTGCAACAACAACATATAGTAGCACTGGTGTATCATTAATCGAAATGTCAAATCCGGATGAACCAATACCAAAAATTGAACCAAATAGTTTAATGCATCTATGAATATTACAATTCAAATTAATTTTATGCGTAATACACGTTATATGTAAGTTGATAATAAATTCAGGAATTTGAATTGAATTATCAAATTAGGAAATTAAATATTTGATTGAATACTTATAACCCAAGGAAGACGAGTATTTAATTAAACATTTATTATCTAAGGAAGACGAGTAAGATAATAATTAATTATTTGCTTAGGAGAATTGCTGCAGAATAATTGAAAAATATTACATTCCTTCTTTTTTTTTTTAACAAATATTTCAATAAATAATCAGGTAATATAAGAAACATGATAAATTAAAATATGCATATACACCTGACGAATGATAATGATAATCTATCGTAAAATAAATTTTTAATTTTAGAAGACTAAGAAAAAATCTTCATTGTTCCAATCTAAGCATTGTTTCAATTTACCTGCCAGCTACAGTTGAGTGAAGAGTTTGAAGTTTTATTTTATTTTCTATTTTCATCGATTTAATAAGTCAATTAATTACTATGATTATTGTTGGATAAGCTTACTTTTTTACTTTAAAACAAATTTTGAATTGTAAACAAACGTTAATATATTTATAAATAGATTGATCATTTTCAATAACTTTATGATATAATCCGCTTCAGCTCAGAGATGTAATGAGAGATAAAAATTTGATATTATGATATCGTAGCAATCTCCAAAGTTCTGCAAGAACTCCAAGAGATACAAAAAGATAATGCCAAGTTGGAACAATTTCAATCATACACAGTTTTAATCGATGAAAGTTTGATTGTGTTACAACTTCATAGTTTACATCATGTATATCATGAGGAATGCCCATCAACTGCTATTTCGCTATCCAATCAAATCAACATTACGAAATGAATTATGTTCAATGATTAGGTAATTTCAGAAAGGCGTAAAAATATTAAACAAAATATCTCAACCTGTGAAAAAATTAAAACAGCATTCAAGTATAGATAACAATGATAATAAAAAATAGAAAATATTATCAAGAAATTCCCATGCGACATAAAATGTGAAGAGTGAACAAGTAACAATAGAAAATCAGAAGAACAAGGAAAACCAAGTAAACAAGATTCAATACGAAAAACTTCTTTGAATAACGAATTAAAATTTTGGTTTTCTATTAAAAACAGAATCTCATTTGAGAATAAAAATCGATTTAAATATCATTGTTCTCCCGAACTTTCCCACTTTCTTCTCCCGAAGCATGTGGATTAATATTGGCCGCTGGCTGCGGCAGTGGATAAAGTGATAACCGAGATTTGAATACTCTTATATCGTTTATCCGCTCAGAAGACTGCAAAAACAAATAATTTTAGATGTAAGCAATAGATTTATCAAGAAATATCGAAGGGAATTGAAGGAAAATAAAATAATTAGTAGCAAATTATGAATGCAATCAATTATGTTTTTTCTGCTTTGATTCTAGAATTTTTTCTACGAGCAAACGAAGGAAGACCTACCCGTACTGTATCACCGGAAGCATTACATTCACGCTTTGAAACTGTTTCGTCAGTTTCATTATTAGCGTAAACCATTGTACAAAGTTTTCGCCTTTCCGAAGAATTTACCGCAAAATGTTTGTCAAAGAATTCAATAACATCTGTTTTGGTAAGCTTTCGTAGTATGGGTACTTCAATATCATCTGAAATAACAAGCTGACAAATGCTGGATACATTTGCTCTGTTCCGCAGCTATTTATTCTTTTTCTATCTCGAAAAACAGAAGGCTTAAAAATTTTGATTTTAAAATTTAAAAATCGTTTGCAGTGCTGTCTTCGAATAATATCAATCAGTAACTTGTTTTGAGAGGTATAAAAAATGAGTTAAATAAATTACTTCTTTCAAACAAATAAAATCCACTATCGACTTCAGTCCAATAACGGCTCGCCTGAGCTTTCATTGTCTTTGGTTTTTCGAGACGTTTAATCGCAAGTGCTTCAACGTTGTCTCGGAATTCATCATCAGACATTTCTTCGAGATCAGACTGAAAAGAAGTTACAATTAAAGAAGTCACAACTGTACATTATAACAAAATAGCATGGCTAAATTTTTACCCTGAATTTCATGAGGAAATTTTCAATTCTTTCTTCCATAAATTCCGGAATATGCTGTCCCTGAATCAGTAATTCGATTCCTTGAACTCCATTGTTTCGTCTAGTTCCCGTATGAACAATATAACCTGGAATTTTTTAAATATGCGCATTGCAATTTTATAAATTTGAAATAATAATTTCGTCACAGCCCAAAATTACAGCTAATAGATATACGCAATCACACAAAAACATTCTGTATAATGAATGAAAAAACCCATATTTCTGGCTACCTAGTTGTTCCGTCGTCCTAAGTTGATTGAAAGCAGGTTCAGCAGCCAACTGCACTACCAATTCCAGCAAGACATTTTCTCGAGGGTCTTGTTGACCAGTTTGCATAACATAATTAACGGATGCATTTGGATGTGTTGGTTGAAATGCCTTGTAGACATATTGGCATCCTGAAATGGGAAAAAGTTTGAATTTGAATCTTTCAGTTTATCTGGAAAAAATGGAAAATGTGGTGGCACATGACTGAAGTGATGTTATTACATATTACATAGCATGATTTCATATGCCATGTTTGCACTTTCAATGTCAAATTAAAAAGATAAAACAATTACTAGCATGATATAACTCAATCGAATAATGTAAATTTCACCTTTTGGAATTTCATGCTCTCGACACTGATCCAATTCACTACTGAAGAGATGTCGTGCATCTGGAAGTTCTTTGAACCTTGACACAACCTCATGGAGAATTTTGGCAGACTCCTAAAAATCAACTTCCAACTCTTCCAACTATCCAAATGAAAATACTGGAGAAGAACAGAGGATGAAAGTAATTAAATATTTCAGAGGAAAATTGATGTTGCAAAAAAACTTACTTTTTCAGTGCTATTGCCATAAATAAGCGCTTCAATTTGCAAAGCTTGTAGAGATTCATGCACAAATTTTCGTAGCTTTTCAACCCCACAATCTGGAATAAGATAACTTCTTTACTTTTCTAATAGTAATAACATTTTAATATTATTACGCTGGTTACCAAATCGAAATAAAAATATTAGAAATTAAAGAGCACTAACTTTCAGCGCAAGTCAATATTTCCTCTTTACACCATTGTCGACTACCAAGTAGTAACGTAGTATAATAGTGAGACTGCATATATGGCTGATTTTGACGAAAATTTCGCAAATTTCGGCAAAAGGTTTCTTTTAATACCTTGTACCGTTCCTCATCTAAATCTCACGATCAATTAGCTTAATAAGAATCAGAAAATTAACTAACATTAGAATTTTTAGGATAACTTGAAACTATTCCAGAGCCTATCTAAAGTAAAGTAATCATAAGATGATTTAAAACTGAGGATATCACTTTTAATCTTATTATCTCGTTCAATCTTATACTTTTACTAGTATTCAAATTAAATTCAAAATGTCCATGTCAATACAATAAAGGACACCAATTGCAGAGAAGTTATCAATGAAAAAGATAAAGTTTTTGAGTACAATGAGATATCATGTCTTATGTCAGTTTTTGATCGCTTTACTACCTGGAACAAAAGTGATAAACCGCTGAATTAAATCATTGATATATTTTGGCTGCTTCTCATCGTACCCTGATACATGCAAAGTAATGCCATAAGGCTGCAAATCAAATGATGACTTCAGACCAGCAATATGTGCGTTGTATGTTTCTTCGCTGATAGCATCCTAAAAATGAATTCAGAATTTCGATCGAATTGATATATTTCTTACAGAATGATAATAATTAAAAATGGTCTCCAATTAAATGCAATGAAGTTTTTAAAAAATATAAATATGGAACTTTTCAATACGATGATTAGAGGCAAAAATGCTTTAGCGGCCAATAATAACCGTTACTTGAATATTCTTCATTTTATAAAATGAAATCACCTGCAAGCAGATAACAAACATTGCAGACAGATAAGAATTCAGAGGATCTGATTGCATCATCGGTGATTTGAAAGCTATTCGAGTATTTAGCTTCGGTAACTTGAAATCATTATCTTGCATAAACCACAGCCGACACCAATCGTTGTTCATGACAAGATAAGGTATTTTTCTTGAAATAAAAAATTTTAAAGAACAGAATTTTACAATATAATTCTCGGAAAAATACATATTGATCTTTTAATTGATATTTTCATTTTCTCACTTGGTTTCTTCCCGCGGTTTCAGATCAAATGCAGTTGCAATGTATTCATTTCTTGTTGGTAAGCTTAAGAAATCTGGTATCTCATCTAATGCACCATTGAATTCCGATAAAAGCTCCTGCAATGCATTTGTATATATCTCATGAAACTACCCAGGAGTATCGCTACATAATTATAAATTTCATCGATTAATTCAATGATCGACGAACAAAAACTTTTCCTAAACATTAAAAATTATTTGTTCTATACGAAATATCAACTGATATACAAAAGACAAAACAGGCCACAAGTGATAAACCTTATCAATTTTCGTACTGCTGTATTCTGTTTGGTACCATTTTTCCTTTATATTATCCTTTTTGCCAGCATATTGTTGCGAAATCACTGCATAAAACATATTTTCGGGTCTTATTTGTTCGAGCACTTCTTCTATCAAATCTGAAACATTCTTAAAAATGTATATAAAACAATTCAGACAAAACAACATTACTATTTCTCATCTCCTCCCATTTTCACATAAGTTCAACTATATATTCTCAAGAATATTCAGAAACAGAAATACGTGGTTTGTATAGGTCCATCTTGTAATCGGCACAGATTACGTCTTTGAACGGTATTCGTTGCAATTCTGAGGAAATGTGTGTGACGTAGTTTAGCGGATTTTCTTTATCCTGTAGTGACAATTTTTTGGAGTACTTACATTCAAAACAAATATTAATGTTGATTAAAATACGCTGAAAACGTTTAAGCAACCGAAATTGAAATCCAAAATTGAAGTTTTTGAAAAAAAAATGTTAAACGAACTTGCACAGAAATATACCTTAAAACGAAATTTAATATCCTGCAACTGTTTCAGTTCATCAAAAACCCATTTCAGTGGGCCGGCCTGCTTCACTAAACCCACTTCACTAAACACCAGCTTAACAATGTCATCGGTATGTAATAAACCTTCTGAAATGAGTAATAAGAAAGTGTTTTTTTAGTTTTGAAACAAAAATTATAAATCTTAAGTCTAGAACAATTTTGGCTTTTAAGTATAAATGGAAATAAAGTTCTCATGTAAGTGGAATTTGTCTTTATGACCATCTTATCCATAGTTCATACAATGAAAACAAAAATGAACCTTCGCTTAGATCCACCGATATGCTAAAGTTAGCAAATCCTCTAGCCAAAAGGCGATCACCAGCAGATAATGAATTAACCCAACCACGCTTTTTGAGTTCAGACAAAAGTGATCCTTGACCTTCGTGACCTATCAGGTGCGCTGCAAAGAAAAATTTTCATGAATAAAAATATACTTGCATGAGCTACACAAAAGTTGCAGCAAAAGAATTCTTTTTGAATATAATAATAATTGAATAGTTGCTTTCTCTTCAGGTTAACACTGAGTAAATACTTAAAAACAAGTATCTGGAAAAGAAATAAACTATTGAGAAATATTTTTTTGGAAAAAAATAACTAAATTTGAGAATTTATTAAAAGCTACCTAAAAATCACTTCAGTGATCGCTGATCTTATTTACGACAAACTATAACATTAACTAAAAAAGTAACTGGAAACTTACAGACATAATGAGCAGGCCAAGATCGGTAATCATCTCGATAATCTCGAATTGGAAATGTCAAAGTTAAATATCTCAAGTCTTTCACGGGTACCAGCTAAAAAATATTTTAATGGAAACATACAGAGAATAACTTGAAAAAATAATACTATTAATTATGAACTTATCCAAGTGAAATATTTTTAGCAAACTTTTGAAATGAGAAAATCATTCACAGATCATTCAAGCAAAAGTTAGGGAAAGAAACAAAACTAAGAAAAGAAAAGAAGCAAAATTCATGGAACTGCAAAGTGTCAACATATATCAAAACCGCCGATCCACAAATATTGTGTCGATCATTGATTCAGTGAGTCCTACCTCAACTTTAACTCCCAATTGTTCCTCACCATACGGTCCTTCATCCCAAGTTTTCCTCGATACATTCTTCTTTTCGATATCTCCAAAGCTGAGTGTTGTAACCATTTGCTCTAGTTGATCCAATGATTCCTTTCCCAAAAGGGCGAATGACATTCTAAAAAGTTTTGTTCAAAATTATATTTGATAGGGTAAACGGAATAGCAGCACCTTTCCCACTGTAATTTCAAAATATACAAATGAAAGTTGGAGCATCCCAATAAAACTTCCATTTGTTAAAACACATTCATATTTCAAATAAGATAAGATCCTGAAATCATATTTGTGGATATACCTACATGTCCGATGAGTAGTATGTTTTATGGAATTCCAACAAAGCTTTACGCGGTTCAACTCCATTTTTCAGTGCGTCAACCATAAGTGTCGTGCGGTTGCCAGTACCAAATTTGCCATAATCATGTGAAGGTTTCGATAGTGATCTAAAATAAAACAGCAGAGTATAATATATCAAAGTAGAGTTGCAATATTTCTTGATTTCATTTCAAAGTTTATAATAATTATAACAAAATGAGGTTTTCAGTGCTTTGGTATTCTCTTGCAGCACGATTTTACTTAAAATTCTTACAAATTTCGGCTCTTGGTAGCCAAATCCTTTCTCAATTACTTTGCTTGTCACAGTATACATGGTTCAAAATAGTTTGAAATTTGAAATGAAGCTTCATATATTTCTACATGTCTTCTACAGTCTGTCGTAGAAGGCCTAGATTTTTACTTGTTACATAAGATATAAGTTTGTGGGAAACCAGAAGTTTCTATTTTCTTTCACATAAAGATATCACTTATAGAAATTCACATAGCCAATCATCTTACCGTTCAACTTGTAACATGCGCCACTGATCGCTAAAGAGACTGTTGGAAAATTCCGAATCAACAGCTCTCACTTCGCGTTCCGTAGCACTTTCCGTAAATTGTGGGCATAAGAAAAACTGTACGAATCTATCTAAGGCACCCTAAAAACCTGGAAGCTATAGGAAAGCTAATAAATATAACAAATATTTAAGTAATTCCGGATAGTCTGAATAGAAAAAGAAATCGAATTCTTTACGAAAAATAAGCAAAAAAAAACTCACATGCAGATGTTCTGGAGCAATGTCGAAATGATAGTTAGTATGATCGGTAGCTGTATAGGCGTTTGTTATTCCGCCATGCGATGATATAAATTTACTGTATTCATTCTCCGATGGGTATTTATCTGTGCCCAAGAAAAGCATATGCTCACAAAAATGTGCTAATCCAGGCAAATCCCATGGGTCCATCAGATGTCCTGCAATATGAATGCTGCATTTTAATTGCAAGATTGAATGTATAAAATTAATGAACACATTATCAAATTTATAATGAGCCTAATAATTTTAAAAAAAAAATATTTTCCATGATACTTGAACAAAATGCTAAATTCTGCGGTAATGTTTGATATGTGTATCGAACTTTTTTTCTAAGCACCTCGGACCTTTTTTACATTAACGGAAAGTTAGTTATGGAAATTGAAGATTAATTTCGTAAATACTTACCCACATTAACATCCAAAGACGCAGCGCTTTTATCTGTTTTCGGATCTGAAATCAGAAGAACTCGAAGACCATTTGTCAGCTCCAGCCCACGATACTGAAATAAATTTTTTTCAGCAACAAACCAATTTATGTAAATTTGTCTAAAAATATATCACTGAATTTGAGATTATTTAACTGGAATAAAATTTTTAAAATTTATAAATAGTGAAATTACACAATTTTATTCAAATCACCTCGCGCGTATCCTCCTTTGATTTGATAATGTCATCGTATCTCAATGCGATCACATCACTTGGTACAGATTTTGAAGCAGACATTGATAGTATAGATCGCGTAGGCAAGAAAAATGAATTCCTAAAATTTCGTTTATCGAAAACAATACGACAAGAAAATAAAAAGATCATTTAAACGATTTGAGTAGCATATGTAAATAAACTGAGAAAACAATAACAAGTTCTAGATGAACATGAAAAGTTACAAAACCCGTCTTTGACCTTTGACCATATTTCAACAATATAAAACCAAAAAAACGAGTTTGAATGATCTAAATAATTAATCTTAATAATTTGGCAAACATTTCACAAAATCAATATAGGAAAAATTCATTTTTGAATAAAAGCTATTCCCAATGACATTAGCAAAGAAATGTAAGTCAAATATCCAACGCATTTTATAAAATATGCATGAAATTTCTTAAAAATGAAAGTTTCATAGCTATAAATTACACGTTAGGTGAAATTTTTCGTAAGTTTTATACGTTTATAAGCAAATATAAATATTATAATTTTTGAAACAAAATGTACGATAATAAAATTTATAATAATAGCATACATATATAGTCTACTAATAAATAATTTACATTATAAATTTAATTTCAAAATGAAAAAAAAAACTTTACACACTTTTAAATATAATAGATCTAATTTCAAAATAAACGTTTCAAAGAAATAGATATATCGTTACCGTTTTGATAATGTTCTAGACGACAAAACACCCAATGACGCAAACGATCGTTCAGATGTCGACCAGAAGCGTGCGGGTGCTTTCGAAAGTAAACGGCGAAAAATATTGTTCATTCAAACGTGGATTCTGCCACGATCACGATAATCCGGTTGGTTTTTTTTTTTAGTAACCGGTCTTCTTAAATGTTAAATGAACTGAAACTTCTGAAAACTATCATTTTATTAAATATAGTATGGTATCCAATATGGTATCGCAGATATTGTTAAATATATACTATGATATTACCGACTTTATATTCCGATGCAATTCTTTTACTAAATTGATAATATCACTTACTCAGATGAAATTTCTATGGTAACCAAATGTATTTATTAAAATAATCTCTAATGACTCTATGTCACAGCCCTTCTTTTTCTTTCATTGATATACCCAAAGATTTGTTTAATACAAATTTCAAATGTAACTTTTCCCCTTCTCACAGGACGCTATGAACAACAGCTTTACATAAACTATAACAACAATAAGCAGTATTAATACAGCAGTATAAATGCTTATCAAATTTCAAGCAAATTTAAGAATTTTCTAGAAACCTCAAGTTCTTCATACAAAATTCCAATAATTTATATAATGTATAAAAGTATGCTAAAACAACAACTTCCATTAAATACCGTTACGATTTTATCAATTTATTCCATTTTGTAATTAAAAACAAAACAAAACAAAAATAAATTACAATTAGGAATATATACAGGAAGTGAACACGAATGCAAATAAGGGAATGAAACTGTTGAAATGGTATTTAAAATCACTTTAAACATTAAAAAATTTTCCTTATTTTTTCCTATATGTGCTCGTGTGTATTTTTATATCTGTTAACACAAAATGAGAAATAGTCTCATAAGCATTCAAAAATAAAAATGAATCGTTTCTTATCGTTCTTACAATTGATCTAATTTATAAGATTTAAATGTTGCAATAAATGAACAGCAGAGAAATATATAAGTAAAACAGATAGCAGCGCTAAAGGTGATTGTTAACAATTATATTTCAAAGAAAAAATTCCTAATTAGAGAAAATTATTAATTAACGACTTATAGCGAAGTGAAAATGCAAGATATGAGTGTTTATAGTTTGAAGGACGGCTTTTCACCTTAACTATTTAAAAACGATATTCTTAAAAATAATATAGATTATAACACGAGAAATAACGGTCCTTTATTTTTCGAAAAAATCATGTAACCATGATTACGTAGCTAAATGTCACTCTGATATGACCTAACAATTCGATCCATGAAACTTAACAAAATAAATGAATTGTACTAACGGCAACATAGTGTTTTTCAAACTGCATAGTAACCGTGCTTGACGAGATTTTGAGTCGCATATTTTCCGTTCGTAACGAATTTTCCGTGATGGCATAAAAGCTATATACTTTGACATTATATAAACAAATGACAAACTATTATAACATATCACAATACATTCATTAAAGTCAATAATATTACACCAAATCACCTGATACCTAATTTTCCTAAACATCGTTCAAGTCCTTTTTCTTCGTATTCTTTCTTTGAAATCCAGAAATCCTGAAATAAGATGAGGAATTAAAACAGCAGTTTTGCTCTATGCAAAATAATCTTAACTGATCTTTGCAATATTACAGAAATAAAAATCAAAAGAATAAAAATACAAAAAAAAAATATAGTACATATACAAATATAACTTACTGCATCTCGATCTCTCATAATATTCGCCAATACAGCACCACCAAGAAACACCATATGTTGCCTTCTTGGAGGAGCTTCAATTCGAATTTTGAATTTCTGAAATTGTCAGTAATTCAGTTATGGTTAGACATTGATATGAGATCTTAGAGAGCTGCATTGTAATGTTACAATCCTAAAATGTAAGAACTTTAAACTGAAATTGTTGACAAAATCCGAAAAAATAAAATTGAGTTTTAAATTAACAAACCTGAAATGCTTCAGTATTCCCTCGTAAAACACGATCCAAATAAAGCTGTTTTAGTTCACGTTCCAAGCGACTCTGCAGACCTGGATACATAGTAGTTCCACCAGATAATACAATGTGTTTGTAAAATTCAAGCCGAGTATCTGAAATGAAAAAATAGTACGAAAAAGTTAACAAGATTGAAATGCTTAGACTTCTAACTAACAGCTTTATGGCTTAACCACGATCTCTTATTCACTTGACTGAACAATTTCAATTTGAAGTTTCCACAACTAGGAAAAAGCTTCGAATTCAAGAAAAGTAATAAAGTGGAAGTTCTTTACTTATCCCCCATAAGAGTACTTTTTATTGGATGCATATTTTATACCATCAGAGTCATTGCTATCGTTGCAATGGCGACTAAAAAATCTTCAATGCACTTATATATACATTGCATATGCTAAAAAACGATAAAAATTTCGCATTTCAAAAGAATTATTTCCCATCAAACAGCAATATCGTTATGCAGTTGTAAAGATCATTAGGAATATGAACAACCTACCAATGTCAGCAGATTGTATAACACCAAACAGTAATTCGCTAAGGCCTGATCTTTCAACATTAATTAAATGCGGTTGAAATAAAATTTCAGGCGCTTCGAACCTTTCGCCTCCAACACGAATTACACGACCATCCGGCAACTAAACTAGTTTGTATTTCACAACGCAATTAAATAGATATTACTAACAAGTGAAGAATACTTTTATAAGAAAAAAGTATGTACCAATCTGCTCATTAGCAAAACCAAGATTCTGTTAACCTCATTTCAGAGGAAGATATTAAGCAAATAGCTACACTGTTCAATTCTGATTATTTTCTTTCATAAATGCTGCTAAAAGAATACACAAACGATTAAGCTAAAAGACAACTGAAGGAAAAGAACAGTTTAAACAGTCACTATTCCAACTAATACCTTCGAATACTTACGGTATAGGATTCAGTGAGCACTGTCGTTTCCAGGGCTAGACGTTGTTCTTTTTCTACATCATAAGCCACATAGCATAATTTTTCTTTCAGTAAACGGACAGTTTCGAAATCTGCTGTGTGATTAAAAGCGTAACCTCGTAACAGCAAAAGCTTAAAATATGTTGAATTAGTAGAAACATACTTAAAATTCGGAAACTTCCATAAATTTATAAATTTTCGTAAAGCCATCCAGTGTTAAAGCAATTTATAAATATTCTACCAATTTTGTAGAATTTATTTCCACGAAAATAACACAGCTTTTGAATAAACTAAATTAGGAAATCATCCACCTACCTTAATCAGATAACGAGTGATATCACGTCCAGCAATATCTAAGCGACGCGTTAAATGATTCAAAGCATATCCTTCATACACCGGACAAATGTGTGTTACACCTTCACCACTATCAACAACAACACCCGTAAGTAATCCTTGGTGATAAAGTGTCAACACTGCCTAAAAATTCAATTTAGATTTGAGTTCCCAAAGATTCTAGAATCCTATCAGTCATAATGTTCAAAGAATATTGCGTCATCTCTAACAAAGAATTAAGAAAATTTCTATGGAACTGTTCGATTCTTAGAAACTTTGGTAAGCAAAAAAATTATCTAAAATACTTGCCTGCACAGCAACATAGAGAGAATTGAAACCATATTGTTCGAACATAACTTGAAAAAGTTTCTCACGATTGCCGCTAGGATTCAACGGTGGTTCAGTAAGCAATAGTTTGCAATCCTTAAATAAAATAAGCTACATCAAATAATAAGTTGGATTTGTAATTAAAATTCATCGAAATTATGCTATTATGTTACATAAATGTCTTACAAACTAGTTATCCTTGAAATAATGTTTATAAAATAGATGAAAAAAGAAGGAATAGGAACACACTTTTGGGTCAATATCCATCTTTTCTGGACCAAATGTATAGTCCCATACATGACCCATGTCATCCCAATTTCTAACAATTCCATTTTCCATCGGATAACTACACTCTAACATCTGCCTTAATTGAGTACATTCTTCACCAACCATAAGATCCTGAAAATCAAAAATCTGCCAATTCTTTTCATTCGGCAATAGGATCCAAAAATTGTCCTTCTTAAATTAAAAAATACTCCAAGTAATGAAGCAAAAGTTTACCTTAATTTCTATACTCCCCACTTTTTGTGAAGAACGTACTAGTGGGCGTCCTACCACCGATGGAAATATGTGGGCAGGGAAATTGGTTCCGGCATAACCACACTTGACGAACTGAAATTTATATTTAACTGAGCATTCATGAAAATTTTATGTCACGAAATTTAACTTTAAATTAAAGACAAACTGATAAAAAAACGACTGAATATCCCAAACTCTAACTAAATTGAAAACTTTGCTCCTAAATCTTAAAAGTTCTTTGGTAAAAAGATTACTCCAGTGCCATTATCAACGACGATAAGCTTCCGACCTTGCGAATCCATGATGATGATTAAAAACTAGCAAAATATGCTTTAATAACCAATTACTCTTGCTCTGCTACTTCTCGCTAATCTTTCAAGTTATGCCTGCAATATTGCAAATCCTGTAAGAAGAATTTGGCCACAATGAAAAGCTGATACAGGTCCTATTATAACTATCAAAAGTTCTCTATCAAACTGGTACTTATTATTTTGCAGACAACAAAATAAAAGTTGAACTTTTATACAATGCAACAGTTAAGAATTAGAAAATAGCATATATAACGCAAATTTTAATGCTGTTACAAGAAAAGAATTGATTAAAAGTGACGTGATTGAAGGATAATAATACGTGAATACATAAAACGTAAAGCGTAATACGTGAATAAGTGATACGTAAAACGTGAAATTCACTAAAGAAAATCATCAAATTGTGGGAAATGATGGAAAAATAGAAGAAATGTTGAAGTAAATATTTACGCTGCTTAAAGTAATTCCTGAAGAATTAGATTATTTAATTATATTACTTAATTATACGAGAACTGTTCCTCATATGAGGAATAAATAAAATTCAAACATATCCAAATTTTGACGTAGCAGAAAACAGAACGAATTCATATATTAACATTTAAAACTTGTACATAAGTAAATCTTGCAATATAGCGTTGAATTTTACGTGACGTGTCGTCGAACGTCTAAACAGATTGAAAAAAAACCAATATCCCACTTATTTATGTAAATTAACACTTCCATGACTCATGAATTATATATTTTTCAAGGTACGGTAAAAGAGTTAGCGTTTCAAGATCACTTTGCATCAAATCAGCGTTAAATAGCAAGATGATACGGTTGATGAATGAAGTTCCGGAATTCCGGATTGTGATTTCACCAGTCATTGTCATCATTTAATCACTAACAATAGCAAACTGATGGTTATAATAATTTAGATTATCCGATTAATCAAAGAAGTTTTACCGGTATATATCGATTGGAAGTTCAACCTGTTAAATACTGAGTTTACATTTCGGATAATTTATCATTCCATTAAATTTAGATAAATTTGTTAAATTGTTAAATTGATAATTCTTTTCCTGAAAGCTTCATCATAGTTGCAATATTGTACTTAATAGTTGCAAGATAAAATTTTAATATACAAATGATTCATATTTAATTTAATCACTCAAAAGCTTAATAATAATATGCAAATGATTGATATTTAAATCATTCATCATTTTCTATATCAGTTTCTATGATTAATTTATTACAAGGAAACTTTTTCAAGTATAAGCTTTAAGCATGACATAGCTTAATTGATTGATATATTTAGCTAATTGTTTGCTGCTAATTTATTTTTCCTTTTCCATGGACGAGGGAGAAAATATTGTGAATATCATTCATTATTTTCTTTTTTTTTTCTGTTTTCATTTTTGTTTATTTTTTAACTTTAACTCTGATGTAAGCTTAACTTATTGTTTTTGCATTTTACGATAACTTACTGATGCAATATTTGAACTGAATTGAATTATATAATTGCAATATATTTATGTATATTCGATATATATAATTGAAGCAACTCATTTTAAAAATTTTTGTTAAAACTTTCTATAAATTGTCTATTTGATAATTTTCATAAATTTCCTTTATTTATGCTTCATTTTTCATTTGCCTATTTTGTAGTCATTGATTGTAGTTTTAACTAATTTGATCCAAAATTTATGAGTTTATGAGAAAATTTATTTTCAATACTTTGAAAAAATCTTCTTTTAGGTAATCTTAGGTAATGCAATTTTCAATTTCTGATTTTATTGACGATAAAAATTTTTTCATACATTTTTTAATCATAAATAATATATTGAATAA
>JABVXU010000776.1:0-21023 GCA_013365365.1 Cruorifilaria tuberocauda
TTCGACGATGTCACAAACCGATTGCAAAGTGATGTTATAGGTGCCGATGTCAATACATAACCTGATATAAGCATATGTAAGATTATTATAAACTTATCAACTTTGAACTGTAACTTGTAACTTTGAAATAATATTTCAGGATGGTATGTTGTTTCCAGCAATTTCTGATGCTTTCCTTTACAAAAATTAGAGTTACGCTGCTTAATGGAAATAAGGTTTCCGCCTTCGGTATGTTGATGGTACACTTGTCAGTGTTCAGGTTGGTGTTGATGCTGATTTGCAGGAAATTTTGCCTGACGCAACTGAGATTTTTCCCTCTGCCACTTATAAAATTACAGTGTTAGTTGACCCTTAACCTGTCTGTAGAAGATACAGTGAATAATGACGGTAACGAGGGACGAGGAGAGGTGGAAATAAAGACGATAATTGTGACTTTTTGTTGAAGCAAATAAAACCATCAAGGAAATGGTGGGAAGCATTGAGAAGATAAAGACTGTCAGTGTAGAGTGAACAGAATAAGGGGAGGGGCACAAGGTATGATAGGACTGTGGAAGTCCATCACAACATGTAAACATCAGCTGAGAAGGGCCGAAAGTCAGCTGAGTGCGGCATGGCGTGCATATATGTGTGTTCTTCTAGCCAGCAGTAGTAGCTGTAGCTGTAGCAGCAGCAGCAGCAGCAGCAGCAGCAGCGGCGACAGAAGCAACAACACGCTGTTGCTACCGACAACAACACGCAAAACGCACCGCTATGCAGGCATTCTTCCAGCAGGAAAACGAAGTGCTCGAAATTTAGCCGCTTCCATTACTCTGGCTGAGAGCTTGCCGCTATGTATGCGTGTATGTGTATGTATGTTTGGAGGGTGGTGGTGGGTTGGTGATTGTGAAGGGATGGGGGATCGAAGGGGAAGGATAGGGACAATGGAGTGGCCTGCCCGACGAACGAGCTAGTGAACTCGGTGGAAAATTCGATAGATTCAGCAAGCAGGATGTTGATGGGT
This sequence comes from Cruorifilaria tuberocauda, assembly GCA_013365365.1. Taxonomy (NCBI): domain Eukaryota; kingdom Metazoa; phylum Nematoda; class Chromadorea; order Rhabditida; family Onchocercidae; genus Cruorifilaria; species Cruorifilaria tuberocauda. The sequence continues at coordinate 1,001 of JABVXU010000776.1, forward strand.
GGGAAGAAGGGAGAAGCGGTACAAGCAAGCAGGCAGACTACAAAATGGGCATAGCTTTCAGCCTTCCATCCGTGTAGGCAGCCCCTCTAGCACGCGCTTCCTCTCAGCACTTGCACTGCTTTTTCCCCGTCAAAAAACTCAAAATGCTTTGAAATACAGCTAAAGTGGTTGCATACAAACAACCATCAACGCGTGTGTCTCAAACAAATGTCGTTCAAGCAACAAAACTTTCTACAACAAATCCTTCTGCAAAGTCAAACTGCGATAGGAATCAATTTATAGCATTGTATAAGCGTCAGGTATCAGATATCAGTTGATGTGCATTTTCTATCTACTACCCAGAGCATTTTGAAAGAAATATACATCCGTAAATAGGTGTTTTCTCTGCAAATTGGCTGCATCGCTGCTTCTCTAAGTGACATCGGTGACATATGCAACACATGGTAAGTGGTAAGTGGAAAAGATAGAATCATTAAAAACCTAAACATAAGTGAAACTGGGATGCCACAAGTATTCTCACTCTTTTACTGGCACAATTCCATGTCAGCCAAACTTCTTAACTGATGGAAGCGGTGGTCAATCGACTATTTTGTGGAAATCATCAGTTAAGCAGTGAGTGCTAGAAAATGAAAGCAAAATAGAACATTAAATTTTAACAATGATTGAAATGCAAAAAAAAAAGAAAAAACCGACAGAAACTTTTCGACCGATGAATGACGGCTAGACTGAGGAAAATGAAAGTCCTAAATTTCTCACTTCTTCATAATTCTTCCAGTTGAATGCATTTGTTTTGCTTTTCCATAATGATCACTTCTGGCCTAGGGTTTCTGCTCAGTTTCTACAGCAGGCACTAAATTACTCGGATCATCAATTCTCTACACTATGTGCAAAACGTACAGAAATAATGTTTTATGTATTCTCTATATGTTTTTGTAAATTTGATCGTAAATCAAATTCTAGCATCACTAATTAGCAGATATCCTGGAAAAACCATTTTGCCCTGCTTAAATCTGCACTCTTCCTAACTTCCTTCCCTCATTTCTCATTCTTCAACTCTTACCGTATGTTTTTCACAGGGATATATCGAACTGATGAAACATTCTTATATTCACCAAATTAATGTATGATATGAAGTTTAGGATTTGATGTTTAATTTCTAGATAACAATACACATCTAGCTGGCTTTTCTTTCTGAAATGAATCTACAATACGCCACTTTGCAGCGGATGATCTATGCCCAAAGAGTACAGTTGCACTCATCTGTTGCATCGCAATCAACCATTTTTTCATTTTTTCACAAATGCTCATGCAATGCTCGTCGTTGCAACATATTCACGGATAAAAAAATATAAAATGAACTTGTAATGAACTGAGTGTAATGCTTTGTGAATTGAATATTTTGAGATATAAAGGATCCGTTGGTACCACTGTCCGGGATATTTCTCTATTTGTGAGGAAAAATTGCCAAAAAACCAGCACACATTTATTTTCCTCCAAAGACAATCTTTGCATTTCACAGGAAAAGGCAGTTATCACGCATGATTTAATAAAGAAATTTTAATCCCCCATCTACTTGCCATGGGAATTCCGATTCTAAGTTCAATAAAAACAGAAAATCCAATGAAAATATGAAAATTTTTCGTGAGAAAATATTCGATGTACATACATGTGATACAGTGGGCAAATAGTTATAACGAAATTACACTTAAATGAAATCTTCGGTATCCTTCGACCAACAGTTTCATCAATCCTATTTTGCTCAAACGTGGATATTTTAGTCCAGTTAACGATTTAATAAACAACTGATGCGTTATAAATTACGGGTAACACTACATCCTGTTAATACAAGACGAGATTAGTGAACAGCATTTAAATGCATTATTATTGCAAGGTCAGTTAGGGGATAGTAAAAATTACAGATACGATAACTAAATAATATATGCCTTTATTCGAAACTCATCTTAACCTTTTGCCTTGTATTTGAATAATAAGCAATGTGATTAAGGAACTGAATTCCTAATTTTTTTTGGAACATTTAAGGCACAACTTCATAACTTAGCTTTGAGATTTGATCTTCACACCAACACTATTTCACCTACTTTTTCTTTTTTTCCCACGCCTTTCTGCATGTATAATTTTTAGGGTACAAATTTCGTATTGTGATATTTTAGATCAACTACATAACTTCCTCGTCTGATTATATGACCATTTTACTGATATATATGTTTAGATAAGATTGGAAAACGAATCGTCTTCCAAAAATGGAAGAACAATACATTCGTCATGAAGATACCTTGTTAGCAGAAAATAATCTGCACTGGCTAATCATATCTAGCTGCCATGATATTTTAGATAATTCGTTACATTCCAGATTAAGATATCAGGCAATGGAATTGGCCATCTGATAGATGATGAAATCCTTTATCTTAGAAAATATTTATACATATTTGAACACTCTCGCTAGAAATATCAAAAGGAATGTACGGTAACTTCAAAGTTTATGCTGGAAGATACAGCTAAATGAAAGGGAAGGAAGTGGGACTGTAAGGAATATGATGTTAAAGAATGTCTAGGATAGAAATCATCGCTCCCGTGATAAAAAAGCCTAGGATTTCCATGATACCGAGAACAGGCTGGAAAACCGGAAATGGAAGTGATATGAAGGATGTCCTGTCTCGCCTACACGCAGCAACTGCTAATGATGAAACGGTTGGTTACAGCGACTGAAGAGTTGGGGTGGAAGCGGGGGAGTTAGACCATGAGAAGACAACTATCAATTTGGGAAGCACAAACACACACACACACACATACACACACACACACACACACATACACACACACACACACACACACACACACACACACACACATACACACACACATACATTCATCAATGATTGAAAGCAGAGAGGAGGGAAGAAATAAGCTGTGTAACTCTTGAGACATGCTTACTCTACCAGCTTCATGGATTGAATTGGATTGGAATTGAATAGGCAGGTAGTTAAGTTATTTGAAAATGGAAGAGAAACAGAGGAAAGGTTAAAATTTTATTGGAAATGATGTTAGATGTGCCTTTGTATCATTTCCATATATATCCATGATAAAATTTCCCTCTTCAAATACTCCTCTCAACCACCATCCTCTTCATTCTTTCCTCTATTTCACATTCCTCTTATCATCATTTCTCTTCCTCATTCCTCATTCCTCATTCCTTATCATTCATTCTCTTCCTCTTTTCTCATTCCCTTATTCCTTATCACTCCTTCTTCATCCTCCATCTCTTCATCATTCCTTATTGCTTATCATTTCTCATTTCTCTCTTTCATTCATGCATTTGCGTCTTTTTAAAGAGCAACAAACCACAAAGTTTGTCATCATCAGAATTATTTACCTAATTTTCATGTAACATGAAAAATGCATCATGGAATTCGTTTTTTTTTTTCTCTTACTTTAATTGATAACTTACCTATACTAAAAACTTGCCTCATTACTTTTCCATTATCCAAATATCGAAATTCGATGGAATCCAAATTTAGATGCCATTTGCTGCATTAGTTGTCATAATTCAAATTACATTAGTAAAATCAACTTTACGCCTGTACTTTACGACTTCTGTAATATAACCATGATCCATAATTTGGAGCAGAATATATTATCGTACTGAAAGGTAAAGTTTAACTGTTAATTTACCTTGTTTGTAACTTTTTTCCAGTAGTATGTTAAAAAATGGAAATTTTGTTATATTAAGTAAATCGCAGTTTAAGTATATTTCAGTAATTAAGTATTGCAGTTTAGGTATATTGCAATGTAATTTTCACTTCTAGTTAGAATTTCTTGAAATTATTTTTTATTATCAGTAAAGCTAAACTTATTTCGACAATCGTTACTGTCAGAGAAGTAAGTAGCATTAAATTGTGAATAAGTATTTTAGTAGATTTTATCAGGTTTATCAGAATTATTCATTATTTCTATAGATGTTTATCAAAATATTTTTTTTTACCTTTTCTTTAAGCTTATTTAATAATGCTTCATTAACGTTATTATTGCAAAAAAAAGTGAGTAAAAAGGAGAAAATTAATAGCGATTGTGTGCATTTGTTGAAATTCAAGAATTATCAAAATTTCTTCTTGCATACAGCTTTATCGATTTTTAGAAATTTTCATTCCTAAATTTTATTTATTATTCAATCTTTTCTTTTTGATTTTGTTTATCCTGTTATTCTGCCAGTAATCTTTTTTTCCTTCTTTTCTGGCAATGCATGAAAGTAATTACGGAAGATTATCAAAATTCGATTACGATTACATTATGAGAAAGTATATTTATTGTGAATATGCGATTTCGTCATTTTGAAAATATAAGTTTAAGAGCCTGGCTTAATTATTAAGTGTTTATTTGATAGTTAATTTAATATTTCCAACTCGTTATTTTTCATTCATACGCGTTTTTGCAAGAAACTTTGTTAGTATTGTCTGTGTTAATATAGATTTTTTTTTCAGGTTAATGAATAAGAGCATAAATGGTAGTTCGATGCAAGAAAGGGAATGATTCATTAACCAGTAATGAAGTTATTAGTTGTAAGCTATGCATTGTAACCTGTGATTATTCAAAGGTAATTTGATTTATTTCGTCATAAATAAAAATAGATTATTTGCTTACTTTCTATATTCCTTTCACTTCATGCTTATGTACAGAATGAACGAATGGAATTGTTGAAATCAAGAATTATTCGGTAATTCTGTGTTATGTTCTATCTTCTATTAAAGAAATCGATCGCAACTGATTACTTGGTAAATTTACTTTTTAAAAGATGCTTTAATACAGAAAAATTTTTAGCATCGAATTTCGATGGTGAACTAACGGGATTTAAATTTGTGAAATATAAATTATACGTGTGTAACGAATGGTGATATTATGGCGGCAGAAGGACATAACGTTGATGCAACACTGTTAGCAGTTGGCCGTGATCACGGCCATTACTTTGTTCGTAAAACATTTGGTAAACCAACATACTGTCATCATTGTTGTGACAAAATATGGGGAATGCGTACACAAGGATATGCTTGCCAGGGTTTGCTACTTAGTTCATATTCTTAATTCAAAATTCATGTAGTTTATGTTTTTATCCTTAGTTTCAAAATTTTGAATAACCTAGTAGAAGGGCTTCTCACTTCCACGAGGTTTTAATGCATCAAAATTCTTCACGTTCCACTTTATGATTGCGTAAGATTCTTACGCAATAAGTAAGCTTAGGCATATTTTATATGACAAGTATGACGAATTTGAAAAAGGGATGTGTTTGTTAATTGAAATCTGAATTAAGCGGCCAGTTAGTGTTAGTAAGCCTGATTTTAAAAGTCTGATTTCAAAATTATGAAATATATTATCTTTTTAATAATGATTAGCCAGGTTTTTTTCTTCGACAATTTATTTTGCAGAGATTTAAGAAAATAAGTGTTTCAGTTTGCAATTTCATTTGTCACGACAAATGTATGAAAACAGTTGTTTCATTCTGTAGCGGTGTTGCCTTGCAGTTGATAAAGGTAATAATTAATATTGCCTGATAAAGACCAATATTTTCCACTGAAAGTATTACCCTAACATCCATGCATGTTCGGCTTTTATTAATTTGAACCTTTGACTGATTTGGAAGATATAACAGTTATCCAAATTTCTATTATTATATTTTGTCGAAATACTTTCAACAAGTTTATATGGATGTATATTAACGCTGCAATCCTTTTAAACATAATCTTGTTTCTCCGCTTGACCACAGATCGTTACTAGCCATTATAACATTCATGATTTGATTTTTGATAGAATCGAATTTTCGTTTTGATAAAGACAAAAATGAATTTTATTAGTGTTTTATTAGCATGTTTTAATTTTTGGAGCCTTATTTGTTTTTTTTTAAAATATTTTATTGACATTTTTACTCTTTATAGAATCCCGTCGCTCATACATGGTCTGAACCATCACATATCAAGCGAAGGTTTTGTTGCGTTTGCCGCAAAAAAACCGATGATTCAGTAGCTGTTGAGTGTGAAGGTAAGTTGTATTTTAAGGTTCAATTTTATATCGTGGATGATATTGCAAAGCGTTAATATTTCCCAAGTAGTACTGAGTATATGAAGTTTCCTTAAATATTTGAGAAGAAATCTCAAGATTGAAATCTTCAGCGATTGGTTTTTTTGTTTCAATAATATGCAAAATTATAAGTTTCTTTAATTTTATAGCTGTGAAATATGCAGCAATTATTTAATCAGAAATATCAAATTTCGTTTCTAACTTTGATTTATGTGGATTAAATGATAGCATATATTCATATCAAAAGTTCGAATAGTGAAGTATTTAATTAGCTATTCTTCATAGTCTTCGATGTATTTGGTAATGGAGATTTCATATTCCTTCACATTCAGCATATGAAACTTTATTCATTCATCATTTGCCTATTTTGTAGTTTGTGAATATTACGTGCATGTTGATTGTCACGATTTAGCAGTAAGTGATTGCAAGGAAGCTGCTACATATGTACCTAATTTGGATAAGGTATGTTCTCGCTTTATTCTGAGAAGTCATATTTAAGAAACTTTTGATTGTAATATTCTTATTCTGTGTTCTTCCAAAATCCTTAGTTTTGATTGGCGAATTTCGATTCTTTGTATTATCACCAAATTCATAAAGCATGAAAATCTAGAGATAATAGCAAAAAGGATTGAGGGATTTCGTTTTTCTCTTATATTTATTAGAAAATAAAAAGCAAAGAAGAACAAATTTTCTAGTAAATTCATTTTAAAGAATAAACATTATACCAGTTATATCTTTCTTCAGAATAAGCAGGTGCAGCATCATCATATGAGGGAAGGTAATATACCGCGCGATTCCAAGTGCGTTGTCTGCAAAAAAGCTTGTTGGTCTTACGAGTGCTTGGCTGGTATGAAATGCGGTTGGTGCTCTGCTACGGTGAGCTTTCTCTAGATATTTATCCCAGCTAGCAGTTTGGGACTTTACACTGTTTAGAGATGGGCAGTTGAGTATTTGAAGAATTGTGGGACAGATACGTCCTAACTTCTGTCATTTTTCCAGTTTTTCCTTGATTATTCGGATTGTATTTTACTAAATTTAAAAATTTTTATTTTTCATTGCTTACTCGAAAAGCTAGCGAATAATTTCAAAAAAGTTACTTAAAATTCAAAAAACCAGAAGGTTTTTATTATGCTGTAGAAAGTATTGAAAATCCCAGCATGGTTTGCAAATTGCTGAAAATTTTTTCCTAAAAGTTTTCTGACAGGAAAGGTATTCAATAAGAAAGTAAAGAATTGAAATGAGACTTTTATAAGGCGAGTAAATAAAATAGTTATCGGAGAAGGCTTTTTGTGATATAAGAAATTGAAAAGACGGAGGAGCAAAAAATGTTAAAATATGTTATCGCTTTTCAGGCTCATGCTATTTGTTATCGTCAAATGTCTCCTGAGTGCGATTTTGGTATTTTAAGGAAAATTATGTTGCCACCTAATGCATTGACGATTCCAAGAACAGAACTTTCAATGAAACAATTGCTTAATATTCAAGGAGCTCATATGGATGGTTTCAACCTCCAACGTATATCCTTTCTTTTCAATAAATCCGCAAAATTCATGTTTTGTTATCGTCACTCTGATTGATTAGTAGTAGGTAACTAAATTCATTTCGTTTTTGATGAAGGCTGTATACTCACTTTTTATAGAGTGTTATCAGTTTTTTTTTGTGGACTTATTTACTATTTTCTTACTATTTTTTGGATTTAAGCGTCATCACCTGTGAAAACACATCAGGAAGATCCCGCATTGAGTTCACCAGATGAAACGAAAGAAAAAGAGGACTACGAAAATTTGCGTGTTTTTGATGGCAATAATTCTCTTAGGAAACACGTGTATCGTACTGTCACCGTACCAAAAATAGCTTCGATCCAGCAGATACGAGTAAGTCAAAATATTTTACTTTTAAATTTCTATGCTGATAATTATCACTCTTGAGTACTAGAGGCCAAAACAATGGTTGTTTGTCTTTGTTTATTTAATAGTTTGATTAAAACTTTGAAAACACAGAGCGTTTTGAAGATTAATTTGACGGAGTTGTAAGTAGTACAAAGTAAATGAGAGGAAGATTATGTTCAGTGAAGCTTCCGTTATCGGAATCTATTATTGAACTTATTAGAGTGTTGTTAGCTGATTACCAATTGGTTTCGTTGGTGCTGTAGACCAAGGAAAAGATATCCCATTCCAAAAAGTGTTCTAATATAACTCCAATAATTTTTTTTGGTATTGAAATGAGCATAATTCAATTAACGAAATCTTCATAAACAGTAGATTCATATATATTTTGTATTAGGATGCGGCACTCAGGAGGTTTCATATCAGTGACAATCCAGACTGTTATTATATCACGCAAGTGCTCAATGACAGTGAGTATTTTCGATAACTTTTGCGGTAGCTCAAGTATTTTTTTGTGATACTCCAATTCGATTGATTTTCATGTAACATAGTTTCTCCTTTTCAAAAGATTTTTGTATAGATTTCGGTATTGAGGATTTTAAAACGGTTTTAAAACTTTTTTCAGGTGGTGAGGAGGAATTGCTTGAAGATCCGTTGCCATTGAGAAATGTGCGGCGACCAGAAGGACGCCGTGCACAAATTTTCCTCCGTTATAAAGATGATCCTGAAAAAGCAGTTGTTAAATTATATGGCGGTTGGCTTAGGTGATTTTAATTTATTCAGTTTATTCATCAAGGTTTTTGCATTTTATTACATTGAAAGTATTTCTTCCTATTGTCTTTTTGTAGCATTAATTAAACCATTATATGAAAGGCTACATTTGTGTTAGCTAGCTCTTCGACTGCAGCTTCCCTGTGATTTGAGTCATTCTTACCGACGAAATGCTTTATCGGGTTCCTTACATGAATTTCCAGAATTCAGAATAAAATGGAAGAGACATGTAATTTAAATCTTATTAGAGCAAACCGAAATTGTCACATTTCTTCATGCTTTGGGAAAAGTTCCATTTTTAAAAGAATTAAGAACTGGTTCCTTTTCTTTAGAGTATCACTAACGTTTTGTTCGATGTCAGTTACAAAGGAAACACTAGTCCAAGATGCGGTGGCAGAAGCGCTGGATCGATTTGGGTTGGATCGGAACTCAGCTAATCGTTATAATTTAATTGAAGTTTCTCTTGATCGTGGTGTTGCTGAAAGAACTGCGAATCCGCAAGAAAATATGTTGCAGCTTGTGAGAAATTTAAGAAAGGTATAGCTTAGAATGGTTCTTTTTTTGCGGTTTTTGCGTTATTTTCTAACGAGAGCAGGAAGAAGCTCTCATGTTTCATCATTGTAATAATAAAAATAATTAGTTTTGCTATAAGAATTTCTTCGAAACATAGTTTTTGTTTTTACCCTTTCATTTATTTTGTTTTCTTCTTTATTTTTCCAAATTCTAGGATTCCTTACAACGTTATAACGTTGTTCGTTTTTATGTGCAAGAAAAGGATGATCCACATGATCATGCTGTTTTTGTTGCTAATTTACCGCTTTCATTGGCTCAAAGGCAATATGAAAGAATTCTTTTACGACTATTGGGTGCAAAAGGTTGTCATTTATTTGTAGTGGGAACATTTGTACTACTACGCGTTACATTTTTTTTTGTATTTCGTAGCGAATATAAAATGTTATATCTTTCAATATTTTTATATCTTAAAAATGCAACCGAAGTTTAACATAAACCGATCCCAATATTTTCTCACGAAAATTTTCGGGAGACTGGTAAAGTAAGATAAATTTTTGGAAAGGAAGAGAGAATGGAAGCAAGAGATAAGGTAATTTCACGTACTTCCAATCGAAATTTCCCCTGGTTTATATTCGCATAATTATGGTTCGATTTTCAGAAAAACCTTTTACTGCTATTGGACCAATATATTTTGAATATGGCTCATTGGTGATTACATTCAATACGGCAAAAGCTGCAACGTCAGCTGTCCAACGTCTCCAAAATGCAGTCTACGAAGATAAAAAATTAATAGTACTTTGTCTTCCTAATGTGCAGGTTAGTGGTAATAAATTTGATATTGACATATGAATATACATTTTTCGTTGAGAAATCCAAAACTGTTTATTCTGAGTCCATTTATAGTGAACATATTTTAAAAAAATCGATCGAACTTTGCTATTATATAAATTTGAAAAGTAAGGACTTTAATTTATTAAGCAATCATCTAGTTTCGGTTAAAGTAAGGATTTGATAAGTTTTAAATTTTAAATCCTCTTCGTATTTCAGCCCCATATGTTATCACCGGAATGCGAACCACTTCTGGTACTTGTAAATGTTAAAAGCGGTGGTTGTCAAGGTAGCGAATTAATTAAAGCATTCAGACGATTGTTGAATCCTTTCCAAGTATTCGATGTATTGAAAGGTGGTCCGTTAGTTGGGTAAGCATGTCTTCCATCTCCTTTAATTTACGGTAAAATATAATTAGCAGATTTTCATTATCAGCCTAAACGACATGGAACAGAATTTAATTCTATCTTATCATCTTAATTCTAGGTTATATGTTTTCCGAAATGTTCCAAAATATAAGATTTTGGCTTGTGGTGGCGATGGCACTGTTGGTTGGGTTTTACAGTGCTTGGATATTGCTAAACAGGTTTATTAGCTATCTCATTGGTCAGGTGTTCAATTAGTTCAATAATAACGAAGAAGTAAACGTTCAATTTTATAGCCTTAGTTTGTAGCTTCTGCAATTATTGCTTTGAATTTTTTTCAGGATGCTGCATGTTTTTCTCCACCATGTGGTATTGTTCCACTAGGTACTGGTAATGATCTGGCAAGAGTTTTGCGATGGGGTGGTGGTTATAGTGGTGAAGGGAACCCTATGGATATTCTTCGAGATGTTATTGAGGCTGAAGAAGTACGCTTAGATAGGTAGTGATTGTTTTAAATTATTAAAACTGTTTAAAAATCTTATATGAATTGATCACAGTTGGTATGAAAGTGTGCTGGAAATGTTTTATTATTGGCTTCCTCATTCTATATATGACATGTAGCTTGGCTAAGAGAATTCAGAGAAGGCTGGATAATACTTTGTAAAAAATTGATAAGCAAAAAATTGCAGATGGGCAGTAGTTTTTCACGAGGAAGAACGATCACAGCCCCCAACAACTTCTAGTGTTGAACCGAGCCCAGATGCAGTTCAAATGATGAACAATCCTGAGGATCAAACTTCAATGATTATAATGAATAATTACTTTGGAATTGGAATAGATGCGGATGTTTGTTTGAAATTTCATAATAAGGTTGGAACTGTGCTTGTTTATGTTTTTAATTAAATTAAAGTTATATTTCACAGAAAGTCCTAATGTCATCAATTTTGGATTAGTTAATAGATGTGTAAGAATGAATGCGTAATTGTATAGCTGATGATTAAGAAAAAAAAATAGAATTAGATGTTACGGTTTGAGCACAGTTTAAAGATCTGTTTAATAAATTTCCTAACTAAATTACTTATTAGTAGCTTGAAATTTCCAAAACATTTCTTTTTATAGCACTATCGAGTTGCTCACCGCAACATGGACAGTTTAACAAGATGTTACGATTTTATAAAAAATTTCTGTATTTGCTTCAGAGGGATGCGAATCCAGAAAAATTCAGTTCACGTTTATTCAATAAAACGCAGTATGTAAAAATAGGTTTACAAAAGGCGTTCTTTGAAAGGACATGTAAAGATCTTTGGAGACGGGTCGAATTAGAAGTGGATGGTAAAGTAATCGAATTGCCATGCATAGAGGGTATCATCGTTTTAAACTTGCTTAGGTATGAAGCTTTGCTTTAATTTCCCTATATGCTCTTTTTTTGGCGTCAAGAGTATGTAGGAATAAACAAGCCATTCAGCAAACTTTTCTATTTATTATTTGTGCAATCACTGAAACGTAAAAAATTTTTAATTTTTCTTGTGTGCGGTGACTTTTGGAATTTTTGACTTAACATCTAAAATGTCTATAATACATATCTATAATACTAAAATAAACTGTTTTTGTTAAAATATAGATAATTTTTAGTTGGGGAAGTGGAGCAAATCCTTGGGGAACAGCAAAAGAAGAGGGACAATTTCAGAAGCCGACACATTATGATGGATTACTTGAAGTAAAATTGTCTTTGATTTTATATTTCTTACAGTTTTATTTTCTTTTTATTTTTTTTATTTAATTTTATTTTCTTTTCGCACTCTTCATTGATTATTAGTCATAGAAGTATAATTATTTAGTAAATAAATTCGCTCTTTTGTACTTTTAACACTCGAAAGTTTTATTATTGAAAAGAAAATTATTTGTAACGTTCATCGTCCTCTCCGAATGGAAATTGCTATTCCTTTATTTTGCAAACTTATAAAGTTTCGTTGTTTATAGGTAGTTGGTATATCAGACGTCTCACGACTAGGTCTCATCCAGTCCAAGTTATCGGCTGGTATAAGAATTGCTCAAGGAGGGAGTGTAAGTTGATGTTTTTGTTGAAAAAATAATCGTTTTGACAAGATTTACGCAGAGACAAATATTATGAAGTAAACATTTTTTCATGCTTAAAACATTAAATCCAAAAGATTAGGATAATGAAAGATTTCAATCAAAAATTATTGATCATTAATATCGCAATTGAAAGGTTAGTTTGCTGTTCGGATGGACAGCTCGTTGTTCATCTAAGGTTATTAGAGTTACTTCTGATTTAGTGAGATAGTGGCACGACCATGCTTTAATTACGATCATGTATTACTTTTTTTGAGGAGTCCTTTTCATTCATATTGCAGAATTGCACGAAAATATTTTGAAACTTTTTGAATAGCGCATACCTTATCGTTCTCTAATTATAGGTTGCTGTGCAAAGGTGCCATCTTGTGCAATCGAAAATATATAATTTGATCTGAAGTTTGTTCTCGATATTTAAATGTTTTTTCTAACTATTTTCTAAATATATTCTTCCTTGCAGATAAGAATCACGACACATGAAGAGTGGCCAGTACAAGTGGATGGCGAGCCACACATACAGCCACCTGGTACTATAACAATTTTGAAGTCTGCCCTTAAAGTAAGGATTTCTTTTAATTTTTGCTTGTATGTAATAATATTATCTAGGATGAGAAAGGAGTGGAATCAAGTTCTTTGAGTTTTCTTGGACATGCTTTTTTTAGAAAGCTGTTAGGCGCAGTGACGAGGAATGAATGTCTTCATGATACTCCTTTTTTACTTGTTTATTGATCTTGTCTATTATTTTACATTTTAATTTCTTTTTTTGAAAAAGAAATTTTTTGATCTGATAGAATGAAAACGTTTGGTGAAATATACTTATGACTTTGGTCCATTCTTTTTTTTCATATATACTTATAAATTTTTATTCCATAAAAAACAGAAGAATAAAACGAGCAGTGTTTTCTGTTGATTATTTAGTGCAATGAAAAGTTTTTTAGGAGATTAATTCAATAGATTATTCTGATCATAATTTACCACAACCTTTATCACTAATATCCATAAAAGAATCACAATCTAGTATCATTGACCCATTTTCTTTATTTCCAAACTCCTCAATTCTCAACTTTAATCATATCTTTAAGCGTATTATGTATGATCAGAATGACTTCAAACTTCAAAGTTTTCAAAATTTTTGTTTTTGGTTTAAATTTAAAAGCAGTAGATGAGCTTAACTAAACAAAGAGTGATGCTTTTTCTTACCATTTTCAAACTGAAAAGTGGATTTTTTACAGATATTTTTAAATGTTTAGGCTAAAATGTTGAAGAAAGCAAAGAAGTCACGTCGCAACGCAACTTCCTCAATAACAAACGCTCGACTAGTTTCTAATGAAATTTCACCATCTTCATCACAGGTCCACCCCTGTATATTCTCAAATATCGATTCTGGTCCGTTGATGCACGAGAGAAGTACATCCGATTCTGCTTGTGCAAATGGCGATGATGATGATGATGAAGAAGGCGATGCTTTTTTATGATTTATTGTTATTTATGTGCAGAGGAGTAGGTGATTCACTAATGCCATACTTTTTCCAAAGATATTAACTATTTAATTTTCTTTCATTGTATAGTATTAAAATATCACTAATATGAAAGCAAGAATCTGCTCATGACTGATACGTATTTATAGAAATTTTGTTTTCGGATTATACTTGATTCAAAATTTCTTAAGCAATTCTTGGAATCTTTTTGAATATCAGATATGAGCAGAAATATTAGAATCATAATACTTGTGGTTTTGCTTCTACTCCTACTTTAAACTCAATAATTAAACTTTAAACAATAATTAATCAATAATTAACAATAACTAAACTCAATAATCAATAATTAAACAAGTGGGAAATTCTTTTTTGCTGTTTAATGGGCCTAATCCCTTAGAGGTATATGCATTCAGTTCGGATCTAAAAAAATAGCTTTAAACATTGTTGAAGTTAAGCGTTTTCAGGGAAAGTTCATCTATCCAAATGGGAAATTTTGAAAATTTAGAGAATTAAAATAATTAAATGAGAGGATGAAAACAGTCGTGTTTGATTACAGCGTGAGATAATATTCTCAATGCTCTCTATTCTCTACTCTATTCTATTACCTTCTATTCTCTATTCTATTATCTTTTTGTTACTGAATATATTGTTTTATCGTTATTGGATTTAGGCATAGACTTTTATATTATTCGAGGATATCAACGATACTTTCCAAAATTTCTCACTTCCATAATTTTTTCGTCACACTTTAGTTCAAAAATTTTCTGAAGCTCTTACTGTTATACTTGCAAGTGTGCAAGATGAGTGTAAGTTAGAGATTAGGATGAACATGAATTTAGTTTTTTGGTCTCATTTTATTTGAATTCATGGAAAAATTTGAAAGTTTTTGGTTCTTATTTTTGAAATTCATTACTTTATATAAGATTATTTTCAATTGAAAATTATATGCATCAACTGGAAATTATGTCGTAATATAAAGTTAATCGTTGTTTAACACAGCGTCAATCATTTATTTCCCAGAGCACTAATCAATTCTTACTTCTCTTTTACTTTTCATTCTTTTATATCTGTATATACCCATTCTTTTTGTTTTTATAGTCAATTTTAGTTTATAAATCTGTTTGTAAGTTGAAACTTTTTGTTTTGCTGTTATATTTAGGTACATTTCATAAAATCTAGATATAGTATTCAGAAAAATTTATATATTCACATGAATTACGGGTTTTAGTAAATAAATTTTTCCAAAATATAACTTCTTCTATTCGAAGATGTGTTATTTTTAGAAATTGTGTACTTTAAAACTTTGTCTTTTTCTTGGTCTTTGCTTTAAATATGTCTTGTTAAAGTCAGAAACTCATAGGGAATTTACATCTGACATGAAAGCGTATTAAACTCTTGGTTCTTCTAGTTTGTTTTTTTTTTTATTGGCTTATAACATTCTTATTTTAGAAATTACCCATCAAGAAAATTTCCATTAATTTCATAAAAATTTCCAAACAAACAGGATTGTTTTTATATTTGCAGGTGTTCTTTTTAATGAGATTTTTCCTCATTTTAAAATTCGAATTTTTCGAAAAAGCTAATGTGAAATTTAGCATGAAGGATGTTTGTTTATGTTTTTTTTTTCATTCGTTAAAAATTTTTTGGTGTACGAATGAAAATATTTGAATATGTTGAACATTTTGTTCTTCTTTGCCAACATTCATTATTCTAACGTTTGAAAGTTCGAGCTTATGTTTGAACTTATATTGAACTCATTAATATTGACAAAAAATAACAATGCCATTATGATTTTATGGAAGTCATCTTTTTTAAATCTCCAGAATGTAATTGATTATCAATGATCATCTGTGATATAAACATACTTACGTAATGGTAATTGTCTGAGATTGTTTGTTATTTTCCATCCCTTTTTTTCACATATAATAAATATCTCTTAATCACTAATTTTCCATCCTGATTTATTAGCAATTCATTGCTTAAGAATTAAAATAATTTTTAAAATAATCCAACTCAAATCGATCCAGCGCTTCTGCCACCGCATCTTGGACTAGTGTTTCTTTTAAAACTGACATCGAACAAAACGTTAGTGATACTCTAAAAAAAAGGAACCAGCTCTATTTACTTCTTAATTCCTTTAAAAATAGAATTTTTCCCAAAGCATGAGGAAATGTGATAATTTCGGTTTGCTCTAATAAGATTTAAATCACATGCTTCTTCCATTTTATTCTGAATCCTGGAACTTCATATAAAGAACATTAAAATAATTTTGTGAAATAATATGAAATTTTCATTTAGTTAATTTTAAAATGATATCTCGCCATATGTTATCGATAAATTTTCAATCAGAATAATCAAATAATGATTTTTAGACAATTATAATCATTAATATTATTGTGAAATTGATGCATTCAAAATATGCTCATATATTTTCAGAAATATCGAATATTTCAAAATACCATAAATATAATTTGTGAATAAATTTGAAAATTTTTAAAGTATTCATTATAAGATTTATCAATAAATCAGGAAATGATTTTTTCCCACCAATCTATATATATTATAAATAAAATAAATTCCGATTATTTTCTGCTGTATTGCTTTAATGGTAGTGAATTTTCATTTAAAAATTGAAATTCCCCTTTAAATTCTATAAATGTTTAGATTAAATTTAGCAAATTTAGGAAAAAATTGAGCAAATTAAAAAATGGACTGATGAAATTTTCATGATAAACCATTGAGTGAGATAAATTTCCTTTTTAATTTTGCTATATTGTCACATTATTTTCAAAAACTTCAATTGACAATTTCATAGCTTTTAAAGAAAAAGTTGATCAGGAAGGGAAATATTGTAATCATTTATACTGATCATCTTATATATTATCACATTTCATAGATGAAGCTTTATTCTAATCATTTATATTGTTCATATAGCACTTTATTTCTTATCATATTTCATAGATATAGCTTTGATAGATGGAGCATATGATAAATTATAATGATATAATAATTTCTCTTTGCTTTAAAATACGCAAAAGTATGCATGAACATCATAATTAATTACTTTTAAATTACTTCAATAATCAGTATTTGCTAACTTATAATTATTTCAGTAACCGATATTTGCTAGGTTTAAATTTATCAGTGTAAAATTTTAAAAAATCAAATTTTAAATTAAAAAAAAATTTTTCAGTGTTTGTCAAATTTCGATGCAATCATTTAAATTAGCTTATTTCAACAGTTAGCTTGTAAAAGTAAGAGATATAAGAAAAATAAAAGAGAAAAAAATATTCACTTTATAAACTTAAAAATATATTCAATTAAGATTTAGTTCAATGTTTTATTTAAAAAAAGTCCTAAATTACTAATCTATAGCTTAACCTCTTTTTAAAATTACATAATTTGATAAGTATTAGTAAATTAGAAAGAAAAAATGACTTATCATTTTTGAAATCAAATATGTAAACATCATTCAACTATAGTTTTAAAGGTATATCTTTCTCATTTAATGTCAAGCTATAAGTAAACAACGCTTACTTTAATCCTTCAACTCTTCTCACAATTGCTCTGCAGAAAATATAAATTTATCAAAAATTATCCGATGGCTAAAGTTACTTCTTAAAATTAATTCCAATAGCATTTATTCAGTATGTTGAAAGTAAAAAGCCAAAAAGAAACCTAAAAATGCTTAATATTAATTAGACGAATATTTTATTAATTTCAATTATAAATAAACTTTATATTTAAATAATCTCATGATGGGAAAGTATCATATCAAAAAGTTCAAATTATCAATTGCTAAAATGATAAAATTTAATCAGTTTGATATTTCAACAAACAATTTTTCAAACTAACTAATAAAATCCATTTGATTTGAGGATAAAATTGTTAATTTAATTTTACGAGAGAAAGCTAGCTATAACAATAAAATGAATTTAGGCGAAGATATTGCAAATTATTGATTGTTAGATAGAAGAAATGTTGTTTGAGTGAAATTATCAGATATCACTTACTCCATTTATCTTATCATATCATGACAGCCAGCGTGCAACATTGTTTTTACTGATAAAATTTAATTTTATTTGCTTATTTGAAATGATCTGTTTATTATATGAGAGGAGTTTTTCTTTTTTTTTTTTTAATTTTAATGTTAAATAAAAGTATTCTAGAATTTGACTTTAAGCATTTTTGATTGATTAAAATTCATTAAATTTAAGCAAGTGAAAAAATCAATCAATAATATTTAAAAAGTAATTATTTAACATGATCAATGATAGCATGATACATTAAGAATTTCAAATTTCCACTTCCGAGCGAAATTTTCATCGAATTGAAATGAAAGTATACATTACTTTCAGGCAAAAAAAAATCTAATCAAATTTGATTGAAATTCGAAGAGAAATTAAATTAATCAAATTCATTTAATGAATTTATAAATTTTCAAACTATCTATACTTCTGAGAGTATAATTTGATCGGTGATCAGTTAAATTTGTTCATAACTTAGAATAAATTAATAAAAATCACTTATGATTACTTTGAATTCATAAAATTCATAAATCATAAATCACATTCATAATCATAATCATAATTCATAAAATTTTCTTTCTTTCTCAATTTATTCTTAAATTCTAAAAAATAATTGAATTTTGTAATTTCTTCCCTCAATAATTTATACTTTTTTTTTGACAAATAGCATAGAGAAATTCTATCATCTATTTTAAAAATTCAATGAAATGATGAATAAATTTTTTTTTTTAATAAAATTAATAAAAGTATTTAATCTTTATTTTAATTTTAACTTCTAATCATAATAACTATTAATTTAACTTCTAATCATAATAACTATTAATTTAACTTCTAATCATGATAACTATTAATTTAACTTCGAATCATAATAACTATTAATTTAACTTCGAATCATAATAACTATTAATTTAACTTCGAATCATAATAACTTCTAATCATAATAACTAAACTCTAATCATAATAGCATTTAATTTTTACTTTTCAACTTTTAATCATAATAAATATTAATTTAACTTCTAATCAAAATACTTCTAATCATAATAACTCTAGAAAAACAAAATAGCCTATCGATAATGATGATTAACGAAAGATTGATCAAAGCTAATATTTCAATAGTACAAACAATGAATGCTATTAGCTGAGAAGCTAACATTGAAAGCACTCTTTTCACTATTGTTTTCTGTTAGCACTATTTTGTGCTAACTCTTTTCATTCTCCTATCGTCGTTTTTTTTTTTTTTTGATTAAATATCATTCGTCCTTTTCTATCATTCGTAGAGAAAAATATTTCATCGAATTGTGAATGCTGATAAATGCTATTGCTTTTTACTTACGTTTTTATTACTTACTTTTTACTTATGTTTTTTTTCTCTGCTTAAATTATACTTAACCTACTATATTACAAGTATTTATTGAGAATTAAACAGTAATTGGATAAAAACTTAAATATAAATAGAGGAGGTTTTTCTTTTACTCATTTATTAAGGTAAAGTTGTAAAATTAAAGTAAAGTTGTAAAGTTAAAATAAAATTGTAAAATTAAGATAAAATAGAGATTGAGATGTATTAATTATGTAGCAATTCGATTAAATTAAACATTTGCGATATCTTTTTTTTAAGTAAAATCTGCAATATCTTTATTTTTCATTTCAAATAATCATGAAATTACATTCGTTAATTAGAATGATAAAATCTTTTTCTCTTAAAGTTAATTAAAATCTTTCATTCTGGGGTAAAATAGAAATTGATATTTATATATTAAGTATTTGTGGTATTTTTTTTTGTAGATAAAAATATCGTTATCATTTTAGATAATCATTAAATTACATTCATTGATTAAAAGAATCTATTGCAGTTAATTAATTAATTAATTAATTAAGTATGGTGAGTTAAGCTGGAAAATACATATATCACATTTCCAATTGATCAAACAAATGCTTCTTGGTTTTTTCTTTTTTCTGGACAGAATAAATCAAGA
>JABVXU010000777.1:0-21009 GCA_013365365.1 Cruorifilaria tuberocauda
GCAAGCACAGTGGTAGTGATTAGTAGTTACAGACATTTATGAATATTTTTATATGAGCTTGAAAAGTACTGTTGATAATTTGGAGTTCGTCGTTGTGCCATCATTTAGGGAAGTGAGCCTCTAAAACTATTTTTTTTATGCTTCCATACCTCATTTTTATAAATTAAAAATTACCATGACTTTACTCAATAAACAATAAATATTTGACAGGAAGCACTGCATTCGATTAGGGCTGAAGCACCCCTTTATCTTAAACTTCGCATAGATTCCTAAACCAATATATGTCTATCTAGTTACTCGAAACTTGAAGTTTCATTGAACCATAAGGGACTTAAAAATTTCAATTCTGTATCCATAAATGTCACGCCTTTCATCTTTTGTGTGCTCGAGTATTTTATGGAATACTGTGAAGGTTAAAGACTTTTCGTCCAAGAAATTGAAAGCAAACTCCGACACAAACTGTATTATTCATGGATGTTCTTTCCTTTGAATTATGCATAACAACATTTTCAAGATTTCAACACATCGGCTTATGACCTGATAATAATGCTTACCATATGCAACATATTGAGTTGTGAAATCTGTTATTTTCGACTTCCTTCTGTTTTGCCATCAATGAAAATATTTTTCAGGTACAATATTTGAGAAATATGCGATGCTACAATCAGCCATAATTTTGCTGAAGCATTTCCGCTAATTGGAAGAATGCGTCCATCAAATGCAATTGATAAAAGAGCTGTTGGGATAGGTTGGTAAAAGATATAAGCAGCTTAATTTGTTTCGGACGAGGAAAATCATTTGGTGTACTGAAAAGCGAATGAATACCGATGACGGTCTGCATGCCAGAGGCGCCATTCACATGGGTATCGCCAGTTTGCTCCACATATCACCACGGTATAATTTACATATCGTGTGTAGATTCGTGCGCAGCCTGTCGTTTCATAGATTGTAAATGCACCTGTCTGGTATGCAGACCGACTGAGCGGTGTTACAACTTCCACGCCAAAATCCCATACGGCAACTTGAGTTCTAAGAAAATCAGGACTTATTTGATTTTCATTTCTCATCACTCACTTCCTCCACATATACCAACTTTATCATGATAGTAATGGATTTGAAACAATAAACCGAATCGTTGATAAAAAAATTGGATGAAGAGAAAGGTAATTAAGACGCTGATAACAGCGGATGATGAGTTTTTGCTAGAAAATTATCCGACTACAATCCCTTTAATGCTATGGTTATTTTTTTACCTTTTCATGTGTTTTAAAATGAAGTTTTCGTTTATTGTATGACTGGCTACTCGATAGAGGAATATGTCATTGTGAAAGGTAAATTTGGACCAGAGGTAACAGTTTAGCTGAAGTGACACCTCTGAGGAAATACCGGAGGAAAGAAATGGCAGTGGAATTGATCAGCGAGAAAAGAAGTGACCTTGAAGTGATGGTAGTTCTTATGAGTGAATAGCTGCGAGCAATTTATTCCAATCACTTCATTTCCTTCACTAATTTTTTTCCCGTTTTTTCGAGTTTTCCAAAAAACGTTGTTTTCCACTTTTTCTGGCTGTCATGTCACGGATGGGTAGGGATAGATGGGTGGCGCTTGTTAATGTTTTCTGTTCCATCTCTGTTCACGTCACTTTCTCTCTCTCTTCCATAGCATCTCCACAAGCACTTCACTCTTAGAGCACCACTCGTTGTCGGAGGGCCACACTCTTTCTCCATCCATGCAAACATCATCATCATCATTATCATCGTTATGCTGCCATCTTTGGATATATATATACCTCCCCGCTCCCCGCTCCCCGCTCCCCGCTCCCCGCACCCCGCTCCCCTCACTCCGCTCCCCGCTCTCCGCTCCTATTTCGTCAATTTTATCAGCTTTCTCTTACCTTCTATTTTCTACTTTCCCAATTGCTTTTACCTTCTTCTTGACTGATTACGTAATTAGATTATAGCAGTTAGTGGTGATTTGTGGCCAAGGCTTTCCTGAATTCTACACCCTACCAATGCAAAGTTAAACGAATCTCCAAATATGGAACGGGGACTTACCGGGTGGCAGTGTGGTTAGCTGGTTGTCAGCATATCGGACAACGGCTATCATCACTGCCGTCCTGGTTTTCCTAAAGTTCAGCATTTCCTTCTACGCAAGACTTTAACTTTTAGGACCATGTTTTCTGTAATCCTTATTCATTTCTTTATACTCGTCCTCATATTTCCCATTCCTTCATCCGAATCGGTATCCTCGCCGTTTCATTCTCCGTCTCCGTCCTTAACTTGCGGCTGGTGTTTTGGTTGAAATTATTTACTAAGTGTATTAATATTCCACTTTATTTTTTAGTGCTTCGTGGAGGCGTTTCAATTTCAAATTCTGTTATTAAAACGAAATGAACGTGCCATGTAAGTTGATTTTGAAGGTACTTTCTAAAATTGATTTTACTAAACTGATCTAGTTAGGTCTGTGGCATTACCAATGCCATCCATTCTATTTGTCTGCCACGAGCGTGAATAGTGTTGCTTTGACGTGTCCCGATACTCGCGGGAACTTCTGTATTGATTACAATGATATACGTAGATAATGATGAAATGCGATTTTCGATTACTTCGTATTATTCAGTAGAGGACTTTTTTTTTCTTATTTTTTTTATAAATATTTTTTATTATAAATAAGTTAAATCAAGTAGACAGATAAGCGCACTCGATCTGATTTGGTATGTTTGGGAGCCTGCAGTTGTTTTGTTCATCAGCAGCATCTTCGTTCTCAATTCCAAATCTGTGACCAATATCGAGTATAATAAGAGTACAAGTTTTATTGATTTTGGGACGAGATCGCTAGCAAGCGCGTACGGCATGCCTGATATACATGTCGACTTATTTGCCTGGTTCCCTTTCGTCTCGTTCTTGCGTCACCAGTTCGTCTATATCTTGGGTGAATTAAGCTTCAAACTTGGTATCCATGGAAAATTAGAAAAGAAACAAGTGCAATTCATTTGTTGTGTTTTATATCCGTTGGATGTAGAGCCGTTCATTTCCTCTGTTTCTCCCAACAGAAGGTTCAAGGTTACATAAGAAATGAGAGCAGAACAAAAGCCGGAGAGTTTGTAGGCAGCATACATATTCTCCTTCCTAAAATTTTGAAGAGACATTTTGTTGTTAAAAAATTCCATCAAAATTTGAAGTAATCTTGAAGCATTGTTGATGCAGTGGACTGGTGACATAATGGGTTGCATGTTCCATGCTGTTAATGTGGTGCGCCAATGATTTTTTAATATAAATATTAAAGGCTTATTTATTGCAGCTGCTTGTGAAAGTATTCAGAATTATCACATAGAATTTCTAAGTAGTTTGAGTACATTCACGTATTTTTGTATCACTCTTATTTAGTTTAGAAGAAGAAATGATTAAAATCAAATCTCTTTTGATCCGCTGCCCAAATATTTGGCAAATGTGATATAAAAAAGTGTTAAGTTGGCGCAAACTATTCTGTTTTCTTTGCTGAGCGGAGACAATTTTACTGAAAGAGAAAGCAGGAAAATTTTTCACCTTATTGTTTTTTATTTAGTGCAGCAGGGGAAATTGATTATCCTCACTTGGCGGATTGGCCTCCATGAATGGTGCAGAAAAGATAAAAATCCGTGGAGTCCATGAAAAATGAAGAGGAAGGAGGACTTGGGTTTTGGAAAATAGCTCCGTTTTTAATGGTCCCGACAATAATTACTGCTGCGTTGCAAGATAGTTTATCATCTAACCATTATACTTTTCCCTATGCTTATGCAAGGCGTGCTTTTGTCGGTATGATGCACAGAACTTTTCGCTTAGATTATGAAAGATTTGGCTTCGCTGTCATCTATATTTGCTCTAGCTTCAACTTTCTTCGTAGTCCTAGCTAGTCCTTTTGGTTACCATTGATGTTAGCGTTTCCTCTTTTTTTTTTGTTTCTGTTATTTTTATGCATTTTTCAGAAGTTTTTCGACTTTGCCGAATAGGGCATTTTACATGTCAATACTTTGACATCATGATCCATACTCTTTCCCGTTCCGAATCACTGTGTCATTTTCAGGACACAGTGAAAAACGACAGGAGCACACAGTGTAATCTGTGCTTTTTTGTGATGCCGTGCAAGCTACGTAAGTCATCCTTATAGGCATTAGATATTACTATTCCTTAACTAACATAGCTTGGAATATTATTGCACCCGTTTCAGGTTGATTATTACATCCATGCTAAAATCGCTTTTTTACATGTCGAATATGGGAGTTCTAGGAGCATCCCATATTTATTTTGAGATTATTTGAACGTAATTATTTTGACCTTTAACTATTTTGCGGATGTATAGCTAATTATTTATGTTAGGCTTCAAAATACTTCGGCGATATAATTGAGCAGCGGAACATATCAAGCGGTGTGGACAATTTGGATATAACAATGAAGCTTTCAAATCATCGTTAGTGAAGAAATTATTTCAGCTTTTCAGATGCTTAAGTTGAGATATGGACTACTTTACTGTTAATTATTTAGTTCAATGTAAAATACTGCTTCACAAAAAGTGTTGTTGCATTGTATGGCATTTGCAGGAAGTATGTAACTTTGAAATATCATGTCTTCTGGTTAGATTTTGTTTTTGCTATTCTTACGGTACACAAAATAACTTGATGCAGTCGTTGATGTCGGAATAGTTTTTATGTCGTTGTTTTCAAGTTTGACATCCAGACAAGATTTGTATACTTTAAGAGTCCAAATTGATGTATTTCTTGCAGCGAGAATCGAGTATCACTTGAGATACTACAAAATTTAGTGCGATACTTGCGACTGTGCGAAACGATCTCATATTAAATTCATCTGATTTCATTTAAGCCTTTATCTGATTTTTCATAAAACGCATTTCATATAACAGACAGGAGATTTCTTTCGATTATTATTGGTTTTTTACAAAAAAGTAGGAAACCACCCACTCACCTTAGGAATGCACATATTTTTTGCGATGTTTTCATTATGAATTTCTCATCCGTTCAAAAGTGCATTTGGAAAAGTTTTTATGATGTTAGGCAAGGATATTAGATAGGAGAGATTATAAGTATCATCAGAAACAATTGAGGTTTACCTCGATAGCAATTATTCCGGCCAGAATTCTCAGCAGTAAAGGTGGGTGAATACTTAACATTGACAAGTACACATGTAGTTCCAGTGATTTGTTAGCAGAAAATAAAGTTCCATTTGGTTGGCAGCGGGCAGTTTGATTTTCAAGTTTTCCTTCCATGGAATCCATTTGTTCTATTTGTTATCAGGTAGCTTACATTTACACTATTTTTCGTTATTTAATGGAAATATTTCGACATGCTAGTCACCGTTTTTTTTTACTCTTAGATAAAAGTCATCCGTACTTTGTTCACTTTTCGTTGTTTGCCCTTCATTTCTGAAAAAAATTTTTTCTCATTATTATTCTGAAGCTCCTTGACTGGTTTATCGATCTGGAATCAATTTACTTAGTTCCGAATTCTCGATGAAATGTGCTGCAATGGTTGGACATTCTTTGTTTTTTTTTGGCTAAAATTTTGCATTTCAAATTCAAAGAAACTGATCAACCTTTCCTTTTTTCTCTGATAAAAGGATGAGCAAAGAAAAATACGGTTCTTGTGATTGGGTTTCTTCTGTACGGGGAAGGTTTATTATTAACTCCTTCAACGAAAAGTTTGGTTCAAATATTTACTTTGAAGAAGTAGTGCTCTCTCTGAAAAGAAAAGAGGTCATCTACCACTGAGGTTATTCTGTTTGAATTATTAACATTGTATTGTTTTGAAAGCATGTGGGATTTAGTTTTATAAGGACAATTTTCCATTTAGTGGAAATCGTATTTGCATATTCATTGTCAATATATCATTTGCAATTTTCCTAATATCTTATTCATTTACGGGTTAGATATAGAACTTCATCTTCTCGAATTTATTATAAACTGATTTTTTAAACTAGTAATTATACTTTTCCAACTTATAGACATTTGTAGTTAGATATATGTTTTAGGAGTTTAACGAACGTTTTAATTTTCAAATTAACTGTTTTTCGAAGTATGGATTGTGTTTTTCCAAAGTCATCTTGCTCAGATTAATGTCTCAGTCAGTTGTAACGATTCGTGTAGAATTTTCAGGGAGGTGGTATTTGGAATTGCCAAGTAGATTGCATAGGATGGCGATACAGTACGACCGTAACACTTTATGATGTTTACCCTTGATATTTTACAAGAACGCAAATGATGCAACTAACAAAGGGGCCGTAGACAATTAGTAGTACTTCATACTTTACAAATCGATATTCATAAGAGTACCTTTCAATTCAATTTCGAATTCATGCTTTCTTTGTGTTTAAGTCTCAATTTGTATTTACTAACCGACCAGCTGTTGCACTGCGCTTTGTATACATGGTTGGTAAATAACCGTTATTTTTGATTATTTTTATTATTATTTACACCACATTTCGGTACGCCTTTCATAGCTTTGAGTAAGGACAATTTTTTAAATCACCAAATCAGAACGGAGAACATTGAGCTGCGAAATCTAGAATTTAAAAGTATAATTTGAATTGGAAATGAAAGATTAGTTAAGCACTGTTGAACAGTGTGCTAGTTTCAGTCACTTCTGTTCGATATAATCCGAATCAATACTTTGAAACACATATCTTCATCAAATAATAGTGTATTAGTGATCTGTGACAGATGCTACACTTCGTTTATTTCTAGAAAAGGTTATGGGATGGAATAAAAAAATCGGTGATTGTGATAATTATAAGTTGTAGTCTAAATGGTAAGTGGGATGGCACTAAGCAAAATAATATTGACATAACTATTTACTAAGCAAAATCATACTTGATGAAAAGAGTGCGCAGTTTACACTAGGAAAGCAAGTCATTATGAAAATAGTTCCTTTTTTTGATAACTTCATATTTCCTCAATAATTTTATGTTCAGTGACCAAACATTGTTCTTATTGCGGTACGTATTATTACATTGATGTATCGTTACACTGTTGCATTTGTTTTGTTTGAATTTCGTTTATGGATAATGTACTGACTCATTCATTAGGCATTGTTCAAACTTTCCTCAGAAGTCATAAAACAGTTTTAAAATACTAGTTTGTCGTAACTTCTCGTCGCAATTTAGAGAACTCGTTACAATACCATCCTCATAGATGGATTCTAATATTTGTTAATAGTTCAGTTTACGGATGATTATGAAGTGTTGATAGATGAGATCAAAATTTTATTCCGTCTTTTATGCATTTTGCCTAGTTTATTTTATACAAATTTGTCGAAATTTTGATTTGTGTTGCAGCTTTTTAACCTGAGCAGTAAAAGGTAAAAAAATATTCTACTGGTAAGAAAACTTGGGAATGTTTTGAGACAAATCTCTTGAATCTCATCAGGAAAAAGCAATGAATCATTATAAAAATAATTCGCTGAACGTTGAGGATGTATCTTCGTTTTCCACCGCTTTATAATTGCTGTTGTGTTTATCTGCAAATTGGAAACCCAATCCAATGTTTTCGAAATCGAGCTTTGCAAAAAACGGGAATAGTTTCTGAAGCACCAGGAAAGATCCTAATCAGCTTCAAAGCACCAACTAGTTTTCAGGACATGAAGTATTATAAAACTATTCTTATCCAACACTACTATTCCAAGTATTGTGATCTCTTGACACCGAAGAATGCATAAACGTAGGTGGCCAACAGATCAAATATTATAAAGGAGAAACTACAGCGGATTAAGAAGAAGGAGGGACTGTCTTTCAAGTAGTCCAGAGAAGTAAAGACTAGAGCTAACGTCTTGAAGCAGCTTTTTTCAGCCGAAGAAATCTCACTAACCGTAAATCTATATGTTCTTATTAGCATCAAAAATTACCCATACATTCACTTGGCAAATTTTCGATCAAGGCAGTTGTTGTTAGTGTAGTTGGGAATGAATGTGTTATATTTTCATCGCTAGTGCTCCCACATATATGTTCACGAAGTGGAATACCAGTTGTTTCTTGAATATGTTTCCCCAAACGCCGCCGATAATCCGCAATTTTTTTTTCCTTCTGGAATATAAAATTTAGATTTTTCCAGAGAAAATTCTGAACTGTTTGCAATAAAGCAATGAAGCTGCAAAAATTTAGAAGCAAGGATTTAAAAGCAATATCTTTATTTCCAAAAAGTCATTAATTCTAAAATGAAACCGACATGCTCAATTTGACACTTCAGATCAGCATTCTCATGAACAAGTTGCTGACATCGTTTTTGCTCTATTCCACCAACATCTGGATGGTATAGTGGTTTGCCGTCATTCTTCTCACCACCTTTAGGTGTTCGACGTATATGAACAAATTTTGGCAAAAATATCAGACCGAGCGTTATATATGTACTCAACAAAACTGAAACTATGGGAGCAATCGACATTTACATTCGTTTTTAAGTTACGATTTCTAAGCTTCCAAAAATTTGATAAAATTCAAATTCAAAAGATTAATGTCCATTAATTCAACGTTGTCAATCTAATAATAATATTTTTGCCTTAAAACCTTATATTTTCCTATATAACATATACTAAGCGTTTCAGCTTTGTAATTTGATCTTAGAATAAGAAAAATGAAGTTTCGATAAAAGGAAAAAAAAGGAACCAGTAATGCTGGTAAAAGCAAAATTGGCATCGGATTGAGATCGAATAAGAAAAGTGACAATTGGTCCAGTTATTAGAGATAATATGGCGACATTATATATGGCCAAACCAACGAAGCGTAAATCGTTCACAAAAAGAGGTTTCAAATTACGCGTTTCATATGCGAGGAAAAGACCAAGCACCAATAGTAAGCATTTATAACCCATTACCAAGCCTGTAATAACGATACTTTCTTGGTGTCTAATCTAAATCCCGAAACATTTCAATTGACACTGCAACATGATTACCAAATCATCTTGAAAAAAGCATGATTTATTATATTTGTATAGTCTTTTTTTCATTTAGGATGTTATCCAATGTTTCGAAAGCTTTCTGTTATTTTTAAATTTCTCAGGAAGCAACCACAATCTTTTGCTACAAATCGGAAATCTCTGCAACTTTCACGTGGTCTTAATTATTGGCATACGCTAATTTAACAAAGCTTTCAAAAAATTCAAACCTGTCCACATTTCTTGTCGTTTACTTTGACAGAGTTCAAGGATCGGTAAAAGCATAATATCTTCTTCAGTTCCCATCGGTGGTTCCTACAAAAACCAACGGAATTGAAGACAAAGCATAAGATCAAACATGTAAAAAATCAAATTTCTATGGATAGATGAATTTTTACACCATTCAGTAACACTTCTCGAAAATTTTCTGGACCTGGAAGAAAATTTCCCATAAAGTACATGACTCTTAGAAGAAATTCGCTTTCGTACTTACTTGTAGTGGAAACTGTCTTTCGACCCTTTGAATTGGATCAAGTGTAAACCAACAAGTTATTATAACTACATCCACCACAAAAAACGCGGTAACTACGAGGTAAAATTTACATGCAGGTACTGGCTGCAAAACACAAAATAGCAAATTTGTTGTAATAATGAATTCGTTCGTAGCATTTCATATTGTAGAGAAAAGGATTGCAAGACTGATGATATTTGGAAATAACTAATAATATTCTTTGTGATTCAATGTTTTATTCGATTTTTAAAGTTCTTAAGTGTACTACCTGGCTAGTAGTTGGTCTCGAAATGAGATGCTGATTCTCCGCTGCGCCTAACCTATGAACAACCCAGACTTTGGCAAACATCGACCCATAAGCAAATGTGAAACCAACCATTAGAAGTGATATTTGTGACTAAAATTGAAAAAAATTTAATGAATGAATAACACAAGTAGGATTTTAGTTTTAATGTAATTCTAATTTTACTAAAATTTAAACTAACATGACAAAGTAATGTGAATGAATGCTTTGGAACAGTGATTCCACGTGCTGGTAGGCCCAATAACAATAAGCTAAAGCAGCAAAGTATACATCCAACTAACAGTACATTGTTACACTGCGGCTGTGATTCCACTATTATCCTGAATACAAATCACAAGAATTTTTTCTTTTTTATAGATTCATAAAATCGCAGCTGTAGCACTCATAAACATTACTGTTGGATAATAGAACTGAAAAGCTGTGGAAATTACCTACTGAACCTAACTTTAGAATAACAGTAGGATAAATTCAAATATTTTCATACATATAACATTAGTTTAATGATGCTGCCTAATTTTTCAATTCTTTTTTTTTTTTTTTTTGTTGATGTGCAAATGCAAACAGGATGAAAAAAAGCAGAATACTTGGTATTTCTGCACAGTGAAATTTTTGTTTCACTATCACACTACAGAATTTGATATTTTGAATTCAGAAATAAGGAATTCTCCAGTATTTAGATTTAAACATTAGTTGCAGACGGGCAATTTGAACACTTATGAATCACTTCTTTTCACGAAAGTAACTAGGGAAGCAATGATTGAATGCAACAATTAAATTCAATAATGGAATTAACAAAAACTGACATCCTATCAGAGTTCCTGACGTTAAATATAAATATGATACATGCAACAAAGATCCCGATTACTGCCAGTAATGCAACTGCATAATATAACTGAAATGGTAGACAATCAAAAATATTCATTATTATTTAATAATAGAGATTTAACTATGTAATTAAATTGAAGAAACTGAACTGACCAATTCATAGCAAAAACATAACCTTCAGATCGACAGTAAGAAGCCATTCCTGTATAAGAGTCGAATCCGGAGGTGGTAATCCATTCACTGTTGAAAACTTTTCCTTATCATACCAGTCCAAATGAAATGTCGTTGTATCGTAAATACCCAGCATTTGGTATTTTCCATCTGTATGAATATTTACTGCGCTTTTATCAAGTGATTTTTTCTCATTTGTACTTGAAACTTCCAAACCAGTGAGATACTTGAAATCTAATTAATCGTTAAATAAACTGAAATACTTAAGAAAAATCTTTTATATTAACCTTGCAGTTGTTCGATCTGTGTTCGTGCGATACGATCGCCTAGATCATTGAACATAACCTGGCCCTGAAAGTTTACGAGACTCAATTGATGTATTTTTGCTGTTAAAAGTAAAAAAAGAATAAGAACTGACTGAAACACCCCGAAATTGCGTATCTTTAACGCAACTGAATAGTTTTTCTGCGATGTTTGTATTGTTGTAAGCAAAATTCTCAAGGCTTTGTCCGGCTTGTAGTTTTGATAGTGTACAATTAAAAGCCAATGCAACTGCCCTGCAAACAGATTTTTATTATATACTACGGATAATTAATGACGGCTAATGCAGCTTAAAGTATTTGACTTTACTCCACATTTTAATACGCTGTGTTTTTTTCAAATGTTATTTCAACAGTCACAGTTTTGGAGATAGAACTAAATATTCGGATCAAGTTGACTGATCTACTCTCAATCCAAAAAAATATTGTGGAAAATTTAGCTGGAGTGAAAGTTATGCAAGAAAATAAGGATCAATTTTCACGAACTAAATGTCATTTTTTCCCAAACTTAAAAATCTGAGAATGTTTAAATTCATGTTTTTGTTAACATTATTTCCGTATTTCCAAAAATTAGCTTATTCTTGCCAAAAAAAACAGGATTATGTAATGCTTTGTATAAATGATCAGTTAATATCTATCAGAAATTATAATCCGTCAAAAATTTTGTATGAAAATAGTTGGAAATAAGACCAAATTTAGAAAAAAAAACCGAAAACTACTATTCCTTCATTACAGATCATAAACGACTATATATATATATTACTTCAAAAAGATCGGTGATATAGTTACCGATTTTGTATACATCTGTTATAGTAGCATATTTTACGATATCTAATCGATTATATTTTAACACTATTCAGCAGTAATCACACTCTGATTACTATGATGTGCCGAGATTAGGCTTTTGTCGAAAGTTCAGTAAGTCCATAAAAATGAATTGTATGAATTTTAAAAATTTTAAATGAATTTCTCAACAGAAGTGTAAAAGTGATTACCAGACAGCATCATAGGCAAGAGGAGCTTCCGGAAAACCACCAGTTTCAGCTGGATCAGTGGTTAGCATGCTCATTAGTCGTTTCTGAAACTGCTTACCAGTCATTCCAGAAATTGTTAGCTCTTCGTCTCTACTTAACATTATACTTTCCGTTGTAATGTGATACTGTGCTGCTTTGATCATCTAAAAGGGAATTCTTTATTATAATTATGTTATGTTGCAAAATGTATATTTCTTATGACCTTCTTATGCACTACAGAATTTTCTGCTCTTTTTTCAATCATTGAAAACTAAAAAAACACAAAACTAACAAACTAACTTGTTCAGCAGTGCAGTTAAGTGGCTCATCGGTTGGTGGAATGAACCACGTATCGGCATACCAACCAATGAAAAACCAAACGTATTTTCTGCCATAAAGCTCATGTTTGTAGGCCTGTGAAAATTATGGTCATCTAGAAAATTCACAACAACTTTTTAGGTGTGATTTTTTAGAAACATATCTACATTTTTAAAATCGATTTCAAAAGTTTCTGAATTTTGAAATCAATAGCTTACCTGACAGAGTACACGACGAGCCTCAGTGACGTAAAACAGACCAACAATAATCCGAGCATCCTGACGTACCAAAGTTTTTACAGCATCAGATGGATCACCATAAAAGCTTTGCCGTTCAACCCGAATACCCTTCTCCCTGCATTGCTCTTCAAGATCTTTAGCTGTTGACGTGAATACTTCTTCAACTGATTGCAAAATCGTTATTTTCTTCCATTTGAATTTTTGGAAGAGTTTTAGCCTGTAAAAAATGTGCATAGTGTCAATGCTCATACCAGACGGAATCTTAAATAACCCATACATTAAAAAAAATCACAAAATCCAATCTCATGTGATCTCGGAAGCAATTACCTTGGAATGAAAAAAACTTGAAACCTTGTAGGATTTTGCATATTTGCAGTGGGATGAGTTCTAAAAAGCGTCGGAAAACGATGTCTGTTGGAGAGTGCTGGAGAACTGCCACCATAAGAAAGCTTTAAAAAAAGCTGCATCAGAGAAGTTTAACTAAAATGTCGATTATTTACAACAAATAAAGCAAAAAAAAAGAAGCTTATAAGAAATTTGACAAGAATATTACCACAACAAGATTCCAAACCGGAGCCGCTTCCGCAAAAACAGTTGTTACCGGGCTACAACCAACTAATAACATTAATTTTGTCGGAGCCTTATACAGCAATTCATACATTTGCTTCGCTGCTAGACCCGGCTGACACTAAATAGAAGATTTATATTACACAGAAATTGAATATGGTTTACATAATTATTCACCTAATTGAATATTTTATTTGTAGTATGTAACGTAGTAAAGTTACTGATCAATAAACGAAAAATGAAAACAAATGATTTAAATATTCAAGAATGATGTTCGCCAAAAAATTTTTTAAGAATAACATTAGAAAATTTCTAAAAATGTACCTTACTATTATGATAATGCAACTTCAACATATAACCCGGTAAAATATTGGTATTGGCATTTACATCCTGAAGGGCGATCTGGACGGCCGGTAAACATGCTTCACCACCAGCCCATCCACCCGAACCTGCTTCCATCGGAAAAACACCTCCAATATGTAAGTCGACACAATTAACAATTGCCCATAAGCAGCCATTAATCAGCAGTATCCAAATCAACACTGCCGTCTCATCTTGCTTTATACTAATCGTTGTTTTATCCATAGATTATTT
This sequence comes from Cruorifilaria tuberocauda, assembly GCA_013365365.1. Classification (NCBI taxonomy): domain Eukaryota; kingdom Metazoa; phylum Nematoda; class Chromadorea; order Rhabditida; family Onchocercidae; genus Cruorifilaria; species Cruorifilaria tuberocauda. Next base: position 13,773 of record JABVXU010000777.1, read on the forward strand.
GTTTCACCGGTAAATTTCTTTAAACACGCGTTTTTTTCTTAAGTTGACATTATTATATACAAAAACAAATAGGTGATTTAACCGGATATGTAATATAAACAGAAATTTTATTGAGCTTAAATGAAACCTTATGAATTAAATTAAAGAAATCAGGTAAAGTAGTAAATTTGATTGGCAAATATTTAAAAAAATACTTAAATGATAATAAAACATCACGAAGGATGCAGAATCTATTGCTGTCGAAAAAAAATTATTGAGCAGCTCAAAATGTGTCAATTAAACTACGAGATTATTTTAATAAATAAAAGAAACAGAAATGGAGAGCTCATAATATTATTTGTGGCAGTATTTGTCCTTACTTTTTCCTTTTTTTTAAACATTTGCCAATCAATAGAATAGACAGATAAAGCATTTTCTTGTTTATAAAGAACATTTTGATATGACAGGTTGACATGTGAAGTGAAATTCAAAAGGAGAAACTATAAAGAGGGATGAAATCAAGAGAAGTTATTTTTTCCTTAGGTTCCAGGGAAAAAATTTTGTACAGTTTCATTCACACAAAATTCTTAACTTCTGTTGTTATTTCTTCTGTCCATCTATCTCATCAGAAATGATTCAGAAATATTTAAGTTAATTATTATTGCTGAAAGATTATTAATTATTCTCATTTATCTCTCACTTTATCTGTTCATTGAGTTTATTAAATCAATTTAATTTAATGCATATGAAGATCATTCATAGTTTACATTAATCAATGCGCTATTCTATAGAATAGTGTCACCGCTAGTCAAAAATGTTTCATTTTTCCATTCAAAGAACTTTGACATACTTAATCAAGCGAAAATCTTTTCAAAGATCCTTACTATGAAATTTTATAATTCATGCACTGATAATCGTATTTATAGACATTATGAGCAAGAAATGAACTCAGAATGGTTGTTATCCAAAATGAATACTTGTAATGCCCGTGAACAGAGAAAAGAACTAAAATTGTAGAATTGATATACTTAATGTTTTTTGAACAGTGAAAGGATACAAATGTAATAAATAGATACCGAAGGTGAATTCACCCGTGATACACATTACAAACATGTATCAAAAACTGTAAACATCTGTAAAAAGCTCAAAAATAATCTAACCCGAAAATGAAAACTTTGTATATCTTATATTCTTAGAATTTAGTGATAAATTAAGTTAAACTCGAGAAAATGGAATAGAACAGAAACAAACACCTGGGGAGAATTGATGGAAGAGAATGATGCTTTCTATAATCCAGATTATCACTAAGTTTTGTTAAATCCATCAATGATGTCGTGGGCGGAAAATTGTCATTTGCATTAAGACTTCTGGACTTTATTTCACTCAGGAGATATTCTGATCTCATGCTCGATATATGGATCTTATCCATGTACGAAGAGATGAAGAGATACAAGGAATGAAGGCTTTTACTATTTGTTATCGTTCAATGATAAACTAAAAAAAACTTCAACTTCTCTCAACTATTATTTTCAGTACAATTGCTAGCATTCTAATGACCATATGTTAGGAGGGAAGGAGGAAAGGAAATAATTAAATTTAACGTTGCAGAAACACTACAGCGAGATGATGTTTCTCTCCCGACTGGCATTTAATAGATCGGAGGAGATAGTGAGAAGTAGGCGATTAAAGGTTTGTTACACAGCCAGATAACTTATTATGAGTGATTACTGCAGAGCTCAGAAGGTGAGATATCAGATCCATCATTCTCTCCCTTCTTAACCATTACTGTGGCCACGAAACAGAGTTACTTTGCGTACATCATTTGAACCTGATACTTAATTGCTGGCAAGCGAATGACTACTATGTAATAAATACCTAAGCGAAACTTATTCTAAAGATATTAAAAGAATTGAAGTGATTCCGAATCATTTCACTACATTTAAGTGATGCAGCTGAAAGCAACTGTTAGAAGTAAAACTGATGAAAAATTAGATAATGAGTGAAGTAAGAAAGACAGAAACGAGAGGACAAATGAATAATTTAGTATAAAATGAGAAGCAAAAGCAAAATTGAATATGAAGAATTTGGAAAACCAAGACTTTAACCAAAATTTTTACGTCAAGTTTGTCTGTTAAATCGTTCGGAAACCATATTTGTAACAGTTTTTTATCTTTCATTTAAAAAAATGCCTTAGACAACGACTGAATGACCTAAATAGGATTATCATGTAAGATAGTAAAAGTAATATATTTTTGAATCCTTAAACGATAAATAATTCCTTTAAGAACTGACAGTAAATTAAAGAAAGAAGGGAAATAGTATGTATGACGAAAACACCGAACAAAGTCGTATCTAGTAGAAAAGTAAGATGGAGTGCGGATATATCGAGAGTGAAAATGAGGTAGCTATGAAGGATTGAATGGATGGATGTAGTTTACGACGAAATGTTGTCTCCCTCCACAATCTGCTTCGCAAATATTGACGCCTTGAAACATCATTTCACACGCCTTAAAATACATTTCAGCCGATGGACAATACTTTTCTTTTCAGTAAAACATCCATAACTCTCTCCATAATGTCACATTAAAAAAGAAATGGTTGTAAAGAAAATGATGGTGATATATATATATATATATATATATATATAACGCGGAAGAGCCTATTGATATTTTTTGGATGATATTTGTATGCCAAAATGTTTGACGAAAGTGAAGTATTTGCTACATTAAAACCCTAAAAGGATGTTGAATAATTAGCTCGTTGGAGCTGCATTGGTAATGCTAACATGAAGCGTGGCATGACGTGTCATTCTGAACAAAAGGCATGTTATGAAGGCAAATGAAGAAAGTAACTAACAAAAACATCTTTTAAATAGCCTCAGAATTCGATAATCCCTGGAAACTTATAACAAACAAGTGAAAATCTGTCCCGTTGGAGTGGAAAGATTGTTGATTAAAGCTTCAGACATTGTCGTCATCTTAATTAAATGGCACTTCCAATGCCATCAGGCAACTCTCGTCATTCTTTCCTCCTTCACTTTTTTTTTCTATCTCACCCTTTTCCTCGTACTTTCTTTCGCTATCCCTGTTTCTCTAAAACACAACATTTCAGGTCTGAATGAAGCCACAAATAAGCAAGTTAATGATTTCAAAATATCCAGAATCTTTTAATTACAGTTTATATTTTTCAACCCCTTATCAATTTAATAGATTTTGATGGAACAAAAATTCCCATCGCAAGAAATATTCGTGAAATGTACGATAACGCATGATGTATTTCATATTAAACGAACATCTTGTAAAATTTAACGGAAATTTCAACTAGTATTGACTTCTTATAAAGATTGCTAACAATATGGTAATACATGAGCAACGCATAACATAGCAAGTAAATAAATGTTATTATTCCATCAAGTGGAATGTGGACGAAACCAGTCAGCTTTACTGGATGTAAGGGAAAAGCGTGCAATAAATAATGAACAAGAGGTAAAATTAAAAGAATGATGAAATGTACGACCTGAAAAGCGTGGAATCTCTGATCAAACGTAATTAAACTGGAACAAATAGAATGGGCAAATATTTTAAACGCTTTAAAACGAGTTAAAAAGACTATGGTTATTGGTATTTCTCATTGCAAATATTCATCAGACGCCTTGGACATGCGAAAATCAAAGCTTAATATGAGACATCTCTAAAAGAAAAAAAAATCCACAGAAATATAGGAATTAAATGTTTCTAAAGCGGAAAATTTTTTCGAATAAGAGTGGAGCAAAAGCCAACCTTTTGCCTGATTCATCTGTAAGGGTCAATGTAAATTCTTCATTGCCCGGCCAGCGATCACTTTCGATGAAAGATTTAGCTCGCGTAAAATCTGGGATAAATAAATCTGGACAGTCGGTCTGTGAGCTGTGGCTTCCATCCAAATCTTCATCTGAGATGTCCATTTGAAAAAACTAATTCAAACAATTCCAATACCTTTTCAATATCTATTTTAATGTTAGTAATGCCATACCTTTTATATTAAGTGAGAACAATAAACAACATGCGAAGAAATTTTTGAAACATGCGAAATTTCAGACTACTCACTATTTCTTTCCGGATAAATATATGCAACAAAGGGTACATAATCGCACCTGATATTCTCGTACGGTAAACCATTCACCTCATTTCTGAAAATTTTCCTATAAAAAAGAATCAGTTATATAAAGCCTAGATTTTGCTATAACAAACTATCACAAAATCAATATTGAATAAATCCTCCGATGAAAGCAATTAGTTATCGCTGTAAAGAAAATTAATCAAATTTTCACATTCCGTTTTACAGTTCAAAACGTCGATTTTTCAAATGAACACCTTTTAACAAGATTTATGATGAGGGCTCGGTCAAACAGGTGTGATTCCATACATCCATAAAAAGCATTTAAGTGCTTATCATAAAGAGCCAATGTCTTCCGTTGAACCAATTTTGCTCGCGTTACTTGCCTTTTCAATTTGACATTTACACCGTTTCTCTCGTCCTAAATTTTACCACATTTGTCAAATATGAAATTGAAACTCTTTTCAATGTTACAAAATCAACAGATGAAAATATTGTAAATCAGTGACAAACCTTTGTTCACTTCTAACCCTTTGGTGAAACAGTTAATTAGTTACCCTGAAGTAAAGAGAGAGCATGCTGACAAGCTGTACGATTAAAGTGAATATTGGATGTACCTTTCTTGTTCTGAACGACGCCAATAAAACTTACTGAATCACCGATACTTGATGGGCTTTGTTGGGAAGTTTGTCTTTGAGCACCAGATTCAGTAGAATGCTCACACGACAAAATACCTGGACGTTTTGCTGCTATAAAATCATACCTTAAATAATTTTAATTTATTTCAAATGAACTAAATGACCATTCCTGAGTCACCTAAAGGCCGACGACTTCAGCTTGTAAACTGTATCCAATTAGGAGTGATATGACGTTTACGAATTTCGATCAGAACTGACCATCTCTCTTCCTTCGTGGTTCTATTCGAAAGTACAGCATTGCATAAATTTTTGAGTGAATAAAAGTAATAAAAAGATGTGTTGTCACAGGTGCGATGAGTCATCGGTTGACAAATCGATAGATCTCACATTGAAAAGATTCTGTTACTGAATACTTTTTTCAATTTCTTTAAAATAGAAGAAATGCGTAAAGAAGTGTGTGTGCATGTACGTGTGCGTGTGCGTGTGTTTGTGTATACGCGTGTAGAGGAAAATGATATCGAAATAATTTGCCGTTATTTCCCAAACGTAAATAAATGGTTGTTTAATTGAGACAGATCGATGTGAAGCATTTCTGCTTCTCTCAGTTCATTTCTATCGATCGAAATTCCATATCTTGCGGTAATCAGTGAAATTTTTTACCAAAATTGAATCAATTCAACTTAACACTCTATTTTTTCAAATTTTTTAACTAATTTGCGAAAGGAAGAGTTCATTTTCTAAATAAATTACTACTACTAATATTTAAACCTGATCTTATACGAAAACAACATCACAGTAAACAGGACCAGTAGCAAATCGACTTTGACCTTCAGTACAACATTCCTTTGCTCTTCAAACTCTCCTATGTGTGTAAAACATAGTAGTAACTGTAAGCTGCCTTTTGAAATAAGGTAATAAAATTGTATCTTCCTGTCTTACTAGGAATTTCCTAATTTAGGAGAATATCCATTGCATCTTGTTTATACACCGTAGTAGTGGAATACCTGTTCGAGCTATTAAATAGTACTATTGATGATCGATAGATAGATAACCTTGCTGTTTTTCACGTTTCTGTAGACAATATTTCCATGAATTGTGTTTTTTCGTATGCAAAAAAAAACTCCAGATTTCATTAGATTTATTTATTTCAAGCAAATATGGAGAATCAAGGCTAAATGACTAATGTATAATGTATAAAGTTATTTCGAAGGAACATTTGACTTTAAAGACATAAAAGAAATTTAATGAAAGAAGGTTTCCTTATATTTTTCAAAAAAAAAAACTGTGAGTGGACCGCTTGCGATTTAAATATTGTGAGATTGTGACGCTTACGCTATATTTAAATTTAAAAATACCAAATGCCGAGTGGTAAAAACGAAATCCATGAGCTTTCGAAGTTCTGAGATTCGAGCAAGTTGTCCAATTGATAATTGCATAATTTCCAATTTATCTTGAAATTCCTTGTATGAACACGAAAACTGTTGCAATTTTCGGTATATGCACTCGTCTTCCGATCGATATTTTGAAGTTTATAAATCATAGAAATTGAAAAGAGATTCAATGCTAACAAATAAATTATACGATGTTTTTTTTCAAAGTGCAAATTGCATATCCGTGAAATGAAATTTGGGAGAATGCTTTATAGGCTGATTTTCTTCCAATACTAGAGAATTTTAGGAGGTCTTTGTATCAGCCAAAATATTACAAGCCATTCGAAATTAAGCAACATTAAGATGAAATAACAGAAGAGTGTACTCTGATCTTCACACAATATTTCGTCGAAAACTCCCAACCACCCTCTCAGTATTTTTGCTGTAAAATATGCTCTAAATATGAAAACGATCGATAACAGCCATACGAGTATTGTTTTGTAATATAGGCAATAAAATAGATGTTAATAAAATGGTGAAAGCAGTGGGAATTAGCAAAATAAGTTGTTGTGGTACTTTATGTTTGGGTAGAAAAGAGGACGAAGAAAAAAAAAGGATTTATTATCACTTAATTTCACTTTATTTAACTTTTTATATTCAAATTTCTTCCGTAATTTCTTTCTAGTGTAACTTATTTGCTGAAAATTGGAACCTTTCTATGTAATCAACTTTTGGGATTGCTTGGACTCAACTGTTAACTACGGACATAAATATCATGCTAACATATGCACGCATTTTCATTTGCAGTTGCATGAGGAAGATAGATTGTTCTCTCTGGTACTTTCCGCATTAACAAGGGAGTAAATAAGCTTTGTTAGCAAGATTAATCGGTTTAATAGAATTTACGTGAATCATATCTTCATTTATTTACTTCCCTAACTTTAAATCACCCGCAAATCTAATTTTATTTTTCAGATCATTTGATTAAGAATATAGAATTTGTGTGGAAGGAAGCGGGGAAAACAAATGTCGGGATCGAATAATCCCATTCTTCATCACAAACCAATTACAAGGTTGTTTCCATTACCGACATTTATTTCAAAAGATATCTGAAAATGAACTCTTCCTTTCGCAAATTAGTTAAAAAATTTGAAA
>JABVXU010000778.1:0-20996 GCA_013365365.1 Cruorifilaria tuberocauda
CCTATAGAAAATTTGAACAAAATTTTTTCTTTCTCCAATTTAAAAATTCTAATTCATGATAAATTTAAAGATGAATATATTAATTTTGATAAAAATTAAATTATTTTAAAATATAACGAATAAAATAGTTGATAGAGAATGGAAAAAATTGAATTTCAGGCATTGATTTCAGGTTAAACCCGTGCCAAATTGAAATTTAATGAAGAAAAATGACTAGGCAAGTAGCGCTAATCTGAAATAAAATAACTTTTTAAACTGAAAATTGTGTTATGAAATTACAAAGTCAAAAAAAAGACATTAAATTATATAAAACATTATGAGATTAATTATTTTTAATGAAAATCAAACATTTCAATAATTGATGAATGATTTCTTCTTTAAAATATCATATCAAAAATCATTTCCCATATGAAAATGAAAAAAAAAAAGAAAGGAATGATAATGAATGACGAAAATATTGATAAGCTATCAGTGATTAATGCATAATATAACGATTGATTAACAATATTATCAATAAATTATTCCATTTTTTTTTTAACCTATCAATTCATATATCTATAAATTCATCCATTATTCATTTGAAATATTTTTAATAAAATTTAAACAAGAATTAATCTTAGTAAAACATTTGATAAATCTCAATGATGTGATCAAGTAAAATGAAATTTGACTGAAATTTATTTGGGTAAAAAGAAAAGGGATGAAACGAAAAGAGGACAAAATTGAAAAAAAAAAATTATTTGATTAATTAAATTAAAATTAGTACGTAAAAATTATTTCAATACAAAAAGTAAATTGAACGTATAAAACGTGAGATCGGTAAACCAAAAAAAAAAAAAAACTGAAACCTGTTATATGAAATTAAAAATCTGATCGAATGATGCATTAAACGATTCATTTAAGAATTATGCTATATAAAATATTTAGCTTATAAATATTATTTAATGATACGTACAATGATTCAAGCATGATTACATGAAATATTTGATGGAAATATTAGAAATATTAAGGTATTTAAAGAAAAAAAAAATCGTATATATTTAAAATCTAGTCATTCCTGAATTTTAAAAATTTTTAATTTTACAACTGAAAATTGAAAATAAGAATAAATAAGCATATTGAATCATTTTCCTCCACCTAAGAATTTAATTATCAAAATTATCGAATTTTCTTCCTTAAAAATAAAAACTTTTGAATCGTTATGAAAATCTGCATGTCATGCAGATATTATTGCAAGTTTTGTTCTTAAATGATAAATAAAAGATAGTAATCAATTAACTAATTAACGGTAATTAATTAATTGATAAGTTCATATCATCACGTAATCATTAGCATAAAACATTGTTAAACATTAAACGAAATAAAAAAATTCCAGTTACGCAATAATTAAAAATACTGTATAAATTTCAAATTAAAATAACCACGCATCATTGATTTCTATCAAAATAGATTTTTAAGAAAATAAAATATGCAATATTTAAAACATTTAAAAGTTAGGTATTGACTAATTAACCGCCCCACTAATCTTGGATATACTTCAATGAACAAACCACCTATACCTATAATCATTTATAGCTAGAAATTGAAATTCCCATAATCCTCATCTAACCTGATTTTTGCATTTTTGAAATTTAATTTGCTGAACTTTTAACTTTCAAATACGAAAAAAAGTTAGGCATTATAAAGGTAGATTGAAATTTTATCCTATAAAAAAATTAGTTCAGATGAGGAAGGAAAAAAAAAATACATGGATGATAGTTTGTCATAGGTATTAAAAATTAAAAAAATTAGAAACCGTGTAATTTTTACATTTTTACAATCTCAATTAAACTAATATCGTCAAATTTTTTAATTTGCAGAATTTAAAGAATCTCTAAGTTTTAACTTGTGGTGCAAAAGTTACTGCTAATGGTAATTTTCTAATTACTTATTCTATATCCCATTTATTTTCGAAGTTATAAAGATATTTTGTGAGGGGCTATTATGAATAATGAATAAATTAAAGATACAAAAAAATCTCTGCATTACTTTTCATCAATATTATTATTAAACCCGTCGAAGTCTAAAATTTCTCAATTTGCATTGAAGCTTAATTTTCAAACAATAATAAATTATGAAACAATAATGAGAAAACACATTCATGAATTCATCGATATATCATAATAGGAAATTTACTGTTTTAAAATTAAACGAAAATATATTAAAAATGAATTTGAGCTTTAAATGGAATGAAATGCTTCTTCAATCTATCTTCTTTTCTACTCATATCACTTATGAATTTTTATCAAATCCCTTGAATTTATCAATATTTGTCAACCGTTTATCAAATCCCTTGAAAATTTTTTAAAATATACAAAATTCTCCTGTTTTTTTTTTCTCTCTCTCTCTTAAAAGCATTTCATTTCAATTGATTTGAATGCAAATTTATCCATCAATTCTTCTGTCATTCCAATGATGTCCTTTCAATTTTCTATCTTAGAAATGCTTATTTTTCAATATTTCCATCGTTACGAGAGGAGAAGCATCTATAAAAGAAGTTATATGCTAAAAAAAAAAAAAAAAATTAATTTAATTTTTTTTCAATAACGTTTACTACTTCCTATACTTAATTCAATTATTCAATTATCGAAAATGAATTCTTTAAAATATGTTTTAAAAACATAACGATGGAAAATTTCACAATTCAAAGCAAACTTCAACATTGAGTAAATTTTTACAAAAATTACCAATGCTAACAATAATGATAATACTAAATTATTAATAATAGTAAGTAATAAGCAATTAAGTAAAAAGTAAAAATGGGCAGATTTAAAACAATACAAATACTTATTTTAAAGTATTGAAAATACAACTAGTATTTTGATGAGATCGATTTTAATGAAACATATAAAATATGCAAATGTAAAAAAAAAAAAAAAAAAAAGAAAACCTTACTGCGCCAAAACTTTTTGACACTTCCCACGAATTGCCCACATGAATTGTGCTTTATCCGTTTTTTTCCATGATTCTCGATTAAGTTCCATTCCATCATTTTGTACAGTAATGATTACTTCATCGTTCACTTCACTTAAGCACATTTTTAAACCTCTGAAAAAAAAAAGGAAACAAATATGATCTTATTTATTAGCACCTGCAATTTATAGCTTATCATTATCATTGAAAGTAATTATTCATAGTTATTATCATTTTACGATCAATTTGCAAATTAATGCATTTTATAAAATAGTAATGAGTATTAGAATTTAAATATTTCCAAAAAAAATCCTCTTTTCATTTAATTCAATTCTATTAGTTTATTTAAAAAATTAGAAAGAATAAAAATTTTCCATTTTTTTGAAATAAACAAAATAATAATGAATGGACGAGAAAAAGAAGAAAGAATTGATACTTTAATTTATTGGCAGCAGTACGATTTGATTCAAATGATAATTGCGGATGATTATTACGATAATAAAATGATAATGTACAATCTAAATCAGTAGCTACCCGCATAAATATTGCCATTGAATCAGGATCAAATATCGAAAATCTAAAAATTTTATTGCTGCAAGTTAATAAAATTACGATTAAATTTATAAGTAAGAATTTTTTATAAATAAGTATTCGAATGCTAATTATAATTATTAACAAAAATGAAAAATTTTATAATAAAATTTATTTTATTAATTTCTTTAAGAGATTAGTAACACTCATCAAAGATTTAAGAAATAATTTTTTCTTATCAACAATAACACTAGATTTAAATCAATTTTATTAGAATTTAAATTAGCGATAGTAAATTTTAAATTTCAATAGAAAAAAAAATCACCAAAAAGAAAACAGTACTCAAATTCAATACGCAAAAATTTACTCGTCTTTATCTTTACCTATTATTTTAAATCCATTACTCAATTACAAATTTCTCATCCAATATGTAAATTAATTAACAGTAACCTAATGAAAATTAATTTGTAATATCAAATCCTAAATTATTCAAAGTTCATTAACATTTATCACTAACTATACTTATCCTAGATAAGTAATCGAAATAATTAAAGAATTAAGCGAAATTTTGAAAAATTGATCATAAAAATCACAAGTTGCCATAATTTATAATGATTATCATAGCATTAGAAAAAAAAAATCATACGAATCAAAGATTTGTGATAGCGCTGAACTGATCGATGAAGCCGATTGATCAGTAGGATTTAGATGATTATGAACAGATGATATTAGTGGATTTGAAATATTCAATGCTGCTACAGATATATCAGCATTGCTATATCCACCACCATTACCATTCTAGAATTAAGCTACATAAATTACTTTTCTCCTAAATTACTCTCGTCTATTTAAACTAATCGTATGATCCAAAAATAATCTTCTTAATACTCCTAAAATAATCCCTCATATTTTATCCCATTGAAGATCATCGCAATTAACTTTAAGAGATCAATCTGTTTGATAATATTAACTATAAAAGTATATTACTGTTAAATACTCATGAAATAATAATCTGTTTCATGTCAACTTTGTGAAATAATTTATTTTATACCATTTACTTAAAGAATTGGATTAGAATGCATTACCTATTCTACCTATCTAATTATCAGATCATACTTCTTCCAAAGTAATTAAGCAAAACAAAAAAAAAAAAAAAGAATGATACTTCTTCTAACTTTCCACCAATTGTTAAACAACGATTATCAGTACTTCCTGTATAACCAGCAGTTATATTGATTACTTCGGATGTACGTGGTATTGATGATAAAAAGTTAGATGATTTCTGCAAATCATACATCTAGATGATATTTAATGTTTAAATTTAAACAAAGCATTACTTCGTAAATTTAAAATTTTATAAAATTTAATTTGAAAAAAGGAAGTAAAAAAGAGAAACGAATAACACACACATACACACACACACTACACTCATACACACACACATACACGCACGCATATGCATACACAACATACACATACACGCACGCATATGCATACACAACATACACATACACGCACGCATATTCATACACAACATACACATACACGCACGCATATGCATACACGCACGCATATTCATACACAACATACAGATACACGCACGCATATTCATACACAACATACACATACACGCATGCATATGCTTACACAACATACACATACACGCATGCATATGCATACACAACATGCACATACATACACACATGCATGTACACACATGCATGTACACACATATACAAACATATATAGATATGTATATCAAAGTAAGAGAGTTAAAAGAGAAAGTTAATGAAAAGAAATAAATCACTTCAACAATGTTGCGGTCTGATGTGGCATTTAAACAACCATTATCATTGTAAGTAGAATCATTGATTGCATTATGATCAATATCTTTCAAATTTGTTGTACAGCAATTTGAAACCAATGATGATGAACGATTACTCTTAAAATTGCAATTTACCTTTTTTCTTCATCAAATAATTTCTCTAAATTTAAAATAATGCTTCAAAAAAAAAAAAAAGGAAAAATATTCCAACCCAAGGAAATGAATCAGCCGATGAATCATCCAATTGTCCAATTACGTCATTGGTTGTTTGTTGTTCCTGTTCCTGTTGTTGTTGTTGTTGTTGTTGTTGTTGTTGTTGTTGTTGTTGTTGTTGTTGTTGTGGTAGTTTATCGCTTAAAATACCAACTCGTTGTTCAAGCCAATTTTGTGTTGTAATAATACCAGTTGAATTTAACTCATCCGTTGATGTTGATGATAAATCAATTCGATTTATTAATGGTTGATTACGATCACGAAGTGCACGTTGCTGTAAGATAGTCCAATCTTGTCCTTTAAAATGTATTGCACGTAAATGACCCCACATTGTTTTTGTTGAACTATCTTTTCGTTTTAAAATTTTTGCACAATGCACGCAACGTACGTTACCATCAGATAAACGAATAAAATGCTTCCAAACACTTGATGGTTTAAATTTTTGCGATTTACGTTTTTTTGTTGTACCATTTTTCATTGTTCCACTATCATCATCATTATGATGATTTTCATGAATTGTTGATGATGTTAATCGTGCTAACATTTCCATTGAATATTCACCAATATTACTTATACTTAAGATAGCATTTCCATTATCCGTTTCCATCTTTTCCTCATCCATCATGTTCATTATTGCTGGAGAAGAAGACATCGAAAGATTGGAAATTTTTGTTGATGATAAAGTATTATTATTATTATTATTATTATTACTATTATTACTATTATTACTGTTGGTAGAATCAGTAATAGAATTATCAATATTATTATTATTATTATTACTATTATTCTTTTCAGAATTTACGCAATCTTCCGGACGTAAAGTAATATCCAAATTAGTAGGAAACGTTTCATTACGACCTTCCAACATTGTTGTATTTCTAAAAAATTTTTTAATTATCAAAAAAAAAAAAATCAACACATAAACAAATATGTCATAGATAAATACGTCGTAAACAAATACGTCATAAACAAAAAAAAAATATATTTCAAAAAAAAGAAAGAAAAAGAAAAATGCTTCTTTGTCAGATATCTGATATACAAAGCTTACAAAAAAATCTTTAAATTTTTTATTTAAAAAGAAATTTTTCAAAAAATTTTAATTAAAAAATTAAATTAATAAATTTTTTTAATTAATCAAAAATACAATAATTATATAATTTTAATATTATTAAAAATTTTTAAAATTATTATATTCTACAATAAACTGTAAGAGATTTTTCATCACCACATATACATCACACATCAGCAAAATCATAGATGGCTTCATTAACAGAATGGATATAATTAACCTCGGAACTCTCACCAGGTAATAATGATGATTTACGGGGGAGGAACTATAGGAATGAAATAGTAAAGTGAAGAGAGGAGCTAAATAATCTGTGAAAATGAAAAAGCTAAATGACCGAAGAAGAAGAAGAAGTACTGTTGTTTGTTATTTTCTCTCATATAATTTGAAGAAGGAGAAAAAATCATTTTAAGAGATTTCAGATAATCCCTGAAATCTCTCTCTCTCTCTCTCTCTCTCTCTTTCACATGGAGAATGACCTAAGTGGTTTTCAATTTGACATGATATGAAGGCGATATGATATGTAAAACTTGCTATGATCATTTGATATGTTATGAATTAATATTAGTCATGTGATAATATATAGAAAATGATTTCTCAAAAATCTCAAATCTCGAAATCCTAAAATGATTTTTCAAAAAAAGAAATTTCAATTTCATATTATTCCATTGACTTCAAAAACTTTTGATATGGAAATTATCAGCATTTGCATGGTATAGCTAAAAAAAGAACTCATTTCGAAAAAATCCTGACCTTTGACTTTGAGAAAATGATTTCACAAAAATCTTATAGGAAATTTCAACTTAATATTATTCCATTGAGTTCAAAATAAAAAAAAAGCTTTTGATATGAAAATTATCAGCATTGCATGGTATAGCTAAAAAAAGAACTCATCTCGAAAAAAACCTGACCTTTGACATTGAGAAAGTGATTTCACAAAAATCTTATAGGAAATTTCAACTTCATATTATTCCATTGAGTTCAAAATAAAAAAAAAAGCTTTTGATATGAAAATTAACGCCACCACACGGTCTAGCTATAAAGAAGAAGAAGAAAGAACTCATCTAGGAAAAAACCCTGACCTTTGACATTGACATGATAGCGAGACATCAAACGCTCAAATGAGCAGTAAATATATCTTAAAATCTCTTCTGAGGATAGTTTTAATTATGATGCGCAGATCACTTAAAATACCATCTCTAATGTAAGATTGTAACAATAGGTCATAAATTGACCCCTTGTTGAAGGAAAGAAAGATTGAGAAGGGATTCTTACTCGAATAATTCGAACTTTTAATATTTAAACTAGGATTATGATTGTAAAATTCATGCGGAGAAAAAAAAAACAATACTAATTAATTGATCAAATCAAATTTGCAAATGGTACTTCAATTAAAATCAAAATAACTAAAAAAAATGTTAGTTTAAAAAAACTTTACTCTAAAAATTTGATATTATTTTAAAAAAGTAATTCCAATTTACACACACTTTTTACTCGATTAGCTAAAGTTGATAGCAATTTATTTGAAAATGATAAATGATAGCTTAAAAAAACAAAAACAAAAACATTAAATGCCAGAATGACAAAACTTAAAGGTTAAATGCCAAAACAACAAATTTAATCGATTACATTTTACACGTCATTTTCATATTATGGGGATTTTCAACTATTACCTAATTTCCTTCTAACTTTTAGTTTAATATACCATTCATTATTTCATTCAAAGAAAATAAAAATACGATTTAAAGAGCTAATTTAAAACAACAACAAAAAAAAAAAGAAACTATAGAAATGAATGAAATCGAAGAAATGATAAATTCAGAGATCATAAAATATAAAAATAAATTAATGACAGCAATAACAATAATAACAACAATAATAATAACAATAATAGCGGTAATTAATAATAATTAATAAATGGTAATGATAAAAATCAATAATAACAATAGTAATAATAATAATAATAATGACAATAATGATAATAATAATGATAATAACAATAAAAATAATAATAATAATAATGGAATATGATAAAAATGAGAAGTAACAATTTCATTTGCGATATTTTCATTTATTCAAACCTTTTTTCTTTCTTCACTTTGCCATTTTGTCATTTCAAAATTTTCTAATTTAAACATAAATTAGCAAATTACTGAAAGTAATAAAATCATTGCATTAATTAATTAATGACGTAACTTTTTTTTTTATTGCTAAATGTTTAGCATAAAAAAAAATATTTCATTTCTAAAATGCAACTAAGAATTTGATATTTATTTATTTGATAAAAAAATTATTGAAAAAAAAACATAAATATCGTTTATTTTTTAATCTTAGAAAAAAACAACAACGAGTAAAAAAAAAAGAACGAGAATTTCTTGCAAAATTTCATTCATTCATTCAATTACTGAAAGTAAAATTAGAGGAAAATTTATCGAAGATAATTTATCGGGAACGGCAGAATACGGTAGGATAATTTATAGGGAAACGGAAAGAGCGGGGGAAAGAAATTAACTCCAATCAAATATTCCTCAATCATAAAAAGATATAATCATTTCAAGCGGAGTATTTCTAAAACATAGAAATTTATATTTAATCTACTCATTACGTAAAAATATTACTGCAGTTATTTCTAAGACTATCTTCTATTAGAATCTCCCGAGATTCACCATAATAATTCTTGATAAAATGGGGAAGATAGCAACGATTAAGCAATAAAAATCGATAACATTACGACTGATGCTTCTTTTTTTTTTCCACTCTTGCTTATCGAAATTTTCCATTTAATTATGATTATATAACTTTTAAGCAGCAATAAGTAATTTATAACTTATATTACAAAGAGCCATATATCATTATTATTACTATCGACCGGTATACTTCATTTATTATTATTATTATTATTATTATTATTATTATTATTATTATTATTATTATTATTATTATTATTATTATTATCGCTGTTATCGATTTTATGATAATTAAATATCTTAATAAATAGTTAATAATAATTAATCACGATTATTCATAAATAATAAAATAAATGTAAAAAAATGTTAAACTTTATAAATCAATAATCAATTTTTCAACTATTTTCAATAAATTTTTTACACAAAAATTTTTTTAAAATGTATTGTTGATAATGTTACTGATGCCATTTGTAAACAACATTCTTAAAAAGTCAAATAATTGAATAACTGATTAAAAAATTTTGCCGAATAATACCATCTGTTATAATAGATTGATAAAGATTTCATCAAAGTTATTTTTTTAATAATTAATTATAGATAATTTATTTACATAAATTTCACTTTATATATTTATTTATTTCTAAACAGTAATATTAGCATGATATATAATAAAATTTGTTCAGATCTTTTTTTTCTTATCACTAAGCATATTAAATTATCTATCTTTTATTATCGAATAATATGTCTAAGAAGACATTGCACTGATATGGAAGGAAGTGATTGGATAAGGTGATGATAATATTTGATCTGTTTTTAAGATGATGATAATATTTGATCTATAATAATTTAAATATCTTGTAATAAATCGATTAATCATTTAATCTGTTATGAAAATTACTAATTTGATTACTTCACTAATCTTAATTTTCTGATAAAATATTTGATCTGTTTTTCTTCAATGATCTATAATAATTAAATATTTGATCTGTTTTTCTTCAATGATCTATAATAATTAAATATTTGATCTGTTTTTCTTCAATGATCTATAATGATTTAAATATCTTGTAATAAATCGATTAATCATTTAATCTATTATGAAAATTATTAATTTAATTACTTGGCTAATTTTAATTTTCCGATAAAATATTTGATCTATCTTTCTTCAATGATCTATAATGATTTAAATATCTTATAATAAATCGATCAATAATGATTTAATCTGTTATCAAAATTATTAATTTGATACTACTCGGCTAATTTTAATTTTATAATAAATAGAAAGATTATTTTCGAAGAATAAAAAATAATCTTAGGTAAGCTTACCTAATATCTTACTTTTTGTAAAAGCTTTTTAAGAGTTCATTATTTTATAGAGGTTGAAAGAGGAAGAAAGAAAAGAAAAGAAATTAAAAATGAACAATTCTGAATGTCATTCTCTTCTCATTGTTTGCTTTTAGTATTTATCATTTTGAGAGAGAAATGGAAAATAATCATCCTTAAAGATATATATTTGATAATATTAATAAAATATTAAGTAAACTTATTCCAACTTAATCTAATTTAATTAAACTTATATTCTATTACAATATGAAATCGTACAAGTATATTATTTGATAGTTTCACTGTTAATTAAAGTTAAACAAAAAAAAAAAGAAATCAATCAAAAATTACAAATCAAAATATTTAAATTATTTTAGCTAATCAAATTAATATTTTAATAACAGATTAAAGCAAAAATTAAATTAAATTATAAATCAAAACATTTAAATATTTGATATAGCAATAAGAAGATTTATCATTTTATACTTTATCAAAAAGTAAACTTAATTATCAGAGAATGAATAAAATCAAATTAACACTTAATTAAATCAAAGGATGACTTTAAATATATCACTCACGTCATTTATTTATTCATCTGTAGTAAATAAATGACGTAAATGCCTTTAGTGATATTACTTTTTGATAATCAAGAAAGCGTTTTTTTTTTATTAAATAAACAAGAGAGGAATGAAAACTTTATCATTAATCACTTATCACTTATCACTCATATCTTAACTTCATCACACAATGAATGAAGTAAGTAGTAAAATAGTAAATTTAAGAGCAAAAAAAAAAAGACAGAAAGGCGGGGTTCTGCTTATCATGTGATTAAACTTAGGAGGAGAACTCCGTACTTCCTGCTCCTTTCAAATGTTTGCTTTCTATGATAGCAGCAGTATGATATGATAACCTCTTCATATGATAACATCCAGCACTTCCAGGATTACTTATTTACTTATCCTAAATCATTACTTTCAATATTACTACTATATTTACTTACCAAATTACATTATCATTCATTCCTAAATCACTAAAATGTCGTCTAAAAATGACAAACAACAATAATGAATCGAACAAAATCCTTCAATATTCACAAATTTCTCCAATATTCCACTCTATCATTTGTATTTAATAATCAAAAAAAGTAATGATTCAATCAGTAATCACCTTAAAATCACCTACTAGTAATTACCTTAAAATCACCTACTAGTAATTACCTTAAATTAACTTTTTAAAATTTGATCCTAACTTAATTAATCATTAAAATTGAAATATTACAACGATTATCAATTTATTTAAGAAAAATTATGCAAATTTAATAAAAGGATATTTTTTTTTTGCTCGTATTACTAATAATCATATCTGAATTTTGATAAATATGATGAAAATAATAAAATAACTTTTATAAGTAATCGTAACTTAAATTAACCTAATACATTACTTTTATAAGTAACTGTAACTTAAATTAACCTAATACACTACTTTTATAAGTAATTGTAACTTAAATTAACCTAATACATTACTTTTATAAGTAATTGTAACTTAAATTAACCTAATACATTACTTTTATAAGTAACTGTAACTTAAATTAACCTAATACATTACTTTTATAAGTAACCGTAAGTTAAATTAACCTAATAGATTACATGAAGTAATAATAATCATATCCAAAATGATATAGAATCAATACTATGAGAAACAATTATTACATAGTTAACCTGAAATATAGAAGTAATAGTAGCTTCAACTGACCTAATATGATAGGTATACTTATGGAGTAATAGAGTTAAAGTTATAACCTGGTTTAGAAAGAAGGATTGGGGGATATTTGTGGAAGTGTTAGTGAAGTTGGGAGAAGTTGAGATGGAACGAGAAGAGGGGTAGAGGGGGAGGGAGAGGTGGTAGTATGCAATTTCAAAACAACACAAACGTGGGCGGGGAAAGGGAGGGGGAGAGGTTGAAGCAACCAGCCATCACCGACACCCTCCCTCTCCCTCTCTTCCCTTCCCTTCCCTTCCACCACGCACACACACACACACAGAGAGACAGAGAGAGAGAAGTGCGCTCTGTGATGGTGGACGGGGGGAAGATGAAAACCCCGCGGGGCCGTCTTATTGCAACTGAAAACCCTTTCAACGATTATTTCAATAACTGGTATTTTCACACCCCCTCGCTTCCCCGTACTTTCCCCCGATTCCTTTCCCCCGTGTTATCTACGTCTACACGTAATATTTTCTCCTCTTCCCGTCATTTCATTTCATATCATACACGTTTACGCCACCTGATGTCGTCTCCTCTTACTTTTCATCGTTCTCTTAACATTTTTCTTCATCACTTTCTCCTCCTTCTTCATCTCTTTCTCTTTCATCGTACAATTCCCATCTCGAACCTGAAAAGTAGGATAGGGAGATGGGAAGAATATCTCTTCAATCATCCCTCTCCCTCTCTCTCTCTCTCTCTCTCTCTCTCGTTCTTCCTCTCCCCTCCCCCGCACTCCTTTCCTTCCCTCTGATCCTGTTATAGTGATGATGTTGGAGCCAAAGAGCGTCATTGTTAGCCTAAGAATCTCTGAATGTAGTACGTCAGGGGTAGTTTGGATACCACTAGGAAAACCCCTTCCCTTACCCTTCCCTTTCCCCTCTCTGTCATGGTTAGCCTTTTTACTAAAGCACCATCACCACCACCACCATCATCATCATCATCATCATCATCATCATCATCATCATCATCATCATCATCATCATCATCATCATCATCATCATCATCGTCATCATCATCATCATCATCATTATCATCGTCATCATTTTTACCATTGAAGCAATCAATTCTGTAATTTAAATTAAATGTAACAATTTTAGTTTGAAATTTCTTGGAAAAAACCTTATTGAAATTACCTGCTACAAAATAAGATCATACTCTTACTTATATATTCTCATTACATTTTAAAATTCAGTTAAAAAAAACAAAACTAAGAAATTAGAAAAAACGAAAAATTAACTGATATTGAAGAAAAACGAAATTTATACATACAACAGTGAAATGATGATATATGCCTGATTAAGCAAGAATAATTTGGTTAGTAAATGCGAATCGGAATCGGATTTGAAGCTCGTTTCTTCCGGAATGCTGCTCGTTCCATACCATTCTCATTTGACTGTAACAATTTATTTTTTGCATATTACTAAATTAAACAAAACTCTTGCAAATTATTAAAGTGAACAAAAGCTCTTCCTATTTTCATTACAACTAATTATTTTTTTATTTTACAAATAATTTAAATTTAATAAGTAATACTTAGTCTATAATTATTCGACGTTAATGTGTGCACAATTTGTGAGATGATGGAGTAAAGAAAAATTAATAAATTTCCCGAGACGTTTAATCAATAATTAATAATATTTCAAGTTGATTCATGTCACCTTGAAAAAAAAAGGAAGTAAATGTGAAATTTATTTTAACAGAAAAAAATCGTTAACAATAAAGATTGATCAGTGATAGTACTAAATGTTAAGTAGATTGATCAGAGATAGTACTGGAAGTTTAGAAGGATTGGTCAGTGATAGCATTGCAAGTTAAGATAGATTGATCAGTAATATTGCATGTTGAATTGATCAGTAATAGTGTTTAATTAAGATAGATTGATCAGTAATATTGTTGCAAGTTAAGATAGATTGATCAGTGATATTATTGGAAGTTAAGATAAATTGATCAGTGATCATATTGCATATTAGTTTTTATTAAATTCACTTATTTTTTTTTACCAATATGTGACCCGAACGTTTGGCTGATAATTTGACCTGACTGATTTAAATTATATATTTATTAAAATACAAATTACTTATGCATTAAATTTTTTGGAAACTTGATTTTAAAAATTAACTTACTTCAAGTTCATTGAATTATGAATTTTAAGTTCGATAAGTGAAAAAAAAAAGTACAACTAACATCAGGTGGTTTCCATGCACAATAAGGCATTGGTAGACCATCGGGTCCAGTTGGGCATGGTGCATCTAAACCGGGTATACCCTAAACCAAACTATGATATGAACTTTGAACTTTTTTCTTCATTCATCGTCATATTTGTTTCAAAAAATTTCAAAGTGCTTATTAGTATGTTGGAATTCATATTAACTTCGATATAAATATTTGATTAAAAAATTTATCAATATCATACCTGTTCGCCTTTCTCACCTTGCAAACCAGCTGGACCACGTTCACCATGTTCACCCGGTGGTCCTCGATCACCAGGTGGACCACGTGCACCCTAGAAATAATTAAAACAATTTTATAACTTTTTGTCAGTTAATTATGATGCTTTTAAAAGAACCAAACATATTCAATAATTATCACTTTATCAAGACTATAATTGATCAAATGATTCAAATGATCAAAGGTAATTATGATCTTCATCAAAACTACAATCAATTAATTAAGTATTACACATACAGGTAATCCAATATCGCCTTTCAATCCCGGTGGTCCCACTGGTCCCGGTTTGCCCTGGAAAATTATGATAGATTAAACGATCAAAATTGATATTGTTTAAAGAATGATATCATTTTATTAAATTAAAAAAAAAAATATATCACGAACATTCAAGCTTGCTAATTAATTATAGACATGCCATGCAAACTATGCAAATTCAATCAAACACAATTGTGCATCAAGCTGATATTATCACTAAATACAATACAATGTTATCACCAAATATGTTTCACTTCATTTTTTTTTTGCTCTCCATTTTGGCAAATTTTAAAATTTGCAAATTCGAAATTAAATTCTTGCTTTCTTTTCTTTTCGTTTTTTTAAAAAAGGACAAAAAGATCAAACATTCTGTGATCAATCCATATGTCATCCCATAAATGATGATGACAAGCCAATAATTACATGAAAAAGTTTGTTCAGCGAAAATACGCTGCAAATGAAAACAAAATTTATTATTAAAAATTAATTTCACAAAAAAACTTAAATATTAATTTCATCTTTTTTTTGCCTTTGTTTTTGTTTTATTATATTATATTAGATTATTAGAAGTTAAGTATTAGATTATTAGAATTAAGTATTAAATTAATTAATCAGATTATTAGAAATCAATTATTAGATTATTAGAAGTTAGGTATTAAATAAATTAGTCAGATTATTAGAAATTAAGTATTGAGTAAATTAATCAGTGAATATTGCGATTTGTTCTAAGAATTTAAAATAAAGTAGAAAAGTTAAAAGGATTAGAATTTTTGAATGTTTGCACGGATAATTCAATTTTGGATTAAAATTTTCCATAAATTAACGATAATTATCCATACTGATAGATTAATAAGAAAAAGTTATGAAATTTCCAAATATTATATCGGATAATAAATGATTAGATGATAAAATTCAGTTTCAAATTATCAAATGAATTTTTCCTCCTCACCTGTTTACCTTCCATTCCTGGCGGTCCTCTTATTCCCATTGGTCCTGGTGGTCCCTAAATTTTCTTACAAATTATTTAATACCAATTTTAATTCTAAGAAAAGTCACAGCTTTAAAAAAATTAAAATTTAGAAAAATTTTTAAAAATGACTAAAATTTATTAAACATTTAAAATATCATAACGTAAAGAATGACATACAGGTAGACCGAGTGATCCAGGAACACCGGCTAACCCTTGTTCACCTTTTTCACCTTTCATACCCGGTGGTCCAGGTAAACCGGGACTTCCCTAAAATTTATTTCCTTTAATTGTTGTTTGTTTCTTGCAAGCTGATACAAGAGTAATATTTCAATTCATACTCGTGGTCCGGGTGGTCCTGGAACCGTAATTGATGATGACGATGAAGCGGTTGCCTCTATTATAGTACCCTGAAAGCGGTTTTTTTTGAAACGGTTTTCAATTGAACTGAAGAAACAATCGACATTTTCGCTTTTCATTTTTAAAGAGAATTTTCGAGAAATAAATTTATTTCATATATCTCTTATTACTATTATATTTAATAAGATTAGGAAAACAGTTAGACTTACCGAAGGTCCTGGTAATCCTGGTGGACCAATTAAACCAGGTGGTCCAATTTCACCACGTTCACCTTTTGCACCAGCATGACCCGGTAAACCTTGTGGCCCACGTTCACCACGTGAGCCTTCATCACCCTTTGGACCCTATAATTTGTACATATCCTCCGATAGCAAAACAAGAAAATAAACTTTCAATAGTAAAATACTCTAGCAAAAGAAAGTGTAAAATTTCATTTCTTTTTGTTTCTTTGCTCAACCTACCCGTGGTCCAACTGGTCCCGGTGGTCCCGGTGATCCCGGTGATCCCGGTGATCCCGGTAAACCACCAATTCGTGCATGTTGTTGCATCATTGGTAATAATTTTTCAATCAATTTTTCCATAGTCACATTTAAACCATCTTTACCCTAAATTAATACACATCAAAAATCATTAATTATCAAACTTTTTTTTTGCTTTTTTTAAAAAAATAAAAATTTTTAAATTTCAAAAATTTACCAATTTTTTCCTAAATTTAAGAAAAAATGCTATCATAATTAATTTTATAATTATATATCCGTTCATTTTTTTCATGTTTACAAAAAAAAAAAGAAAGATAAACTAGGCGCTTTTAATTATTACAAATTAATTATTAGAAAATATAAGCAAAATGAGGAAAATGAAAAGTTAAAAATAATAAAAGCTTACCTGTTATGTAAAATAACAACATGCTGTCTAAATAAAATAAAAAAAAAGTTCTGTTTGCTTTTTTTTTTCTTTTCTTTAAAAAAATTTTAAACACACATACAAATTCATGCAAATGGCATGCTGACAAATATTTTACAACAATTTATGTCAATTAAATTAGCAAAACTATATAAATTCTACATACGTAAATATATATACATTTGTTAGTAAAACAATAAATAAGCGAAAAAAAATAAAAAATAAAAAGCAAGCTTTTTTTTTCTAAAAATATTTCAATTTTGTTTTTTTTTTTGAAAATTCCATTTCTTTTTTTGTTATACTATTTTCATAAATATAAACAAAAAAATGATAAAGAGAAAAAAGATTCAAAAAAAAAAGGTGTAAATGTGAACGAACATAAAACTCACTTTTTTGCCACGTTTACCAGTATCACCTTTAGCACCTGTTTGTCCAACTGGACCTATTGGGCCTCGGCTACCCATATCACCCTGAATTCTCTTACAATCTTATTTTACCTAATCGGTGAGTTACATATCACAGCATACCATTAATTAAAATTATTTAAAAGAAAAAAAAGAAATTAATCAATTTCAAAATTGAAGATTTCTTTTTTTTTTCTGTGTTAATTTTTCACATCTTAAAGCGACAAGCAATTGAAAAAATTGAACACAAATATCACTTACTTTATGAAAACTAATAAAACTTTAGAAATAATTGAAAGTAATTTTCATTTCATTAATTAAAATGTAAAATTTCAATTTGTGTTTTTTCTTTCTTTTGCAAAATATTTCATAGCAATGATAAATTTTTAAAAAAAAAATTAACAAAAGAAACCTTTTCGCCTTTTTCACCTTTTCGTCCGTCACGTCCAGGTGGACCTGGTGGTCCAGCAATCACTTGTGTTGTTCTTGCTGATGTTGCCGTAACAACACCTGGTGGACCAGGTAATCCTTGCATACCAATTTCTCCCTTTTCACCTCTTTCACCTTTCTCACCCTGTAAATTATTGTTTGTTTTTATTTTCTGTAGCTTATTTGTATTTGATTTAATTATCAAATTAAATTTTACAAATTGCCATCTTTTATAAATTAAATAATTACCAAATGATTTCTACTTTCCTTTGATAATCATATTTTTTTCTTTTTTTTTTAAATTAATTAATTACTGCAATCATTTGTGCATGCTTTTCAACAAGAGAACTGTGAAATGATTAAATTTATCATTTTTAATTTTTCAAAAAATGCCATGTGCTTTTCAAATTTTGTACAAAATGATTAAAAATGTGATAACACAAATAAAAATTCATCGCATGCAAATAATAATTTACCGGCATTCCTCTTTGACCCGGATTGCCAGTTCTTCCTATTTTTCCTTCAGCACCATCTTTTCCAGGTAATCCTAAATCACCTTTAGCTCCCGGAGCACCTGGTGATCCAGGTATACCTGGTGGTCCAGGTATACCTGGTGGTCCAGATATACCTGGTGGACCTCGTATTCCAGGTGCTCCTGGTTTGCCTGGTGGACCAATTACTGGTTCCGAATTTTTCTCTATATACTTTGGCGTAAGACCCGGTGATCCACGTTGTCCTGGTGGTCCAGGCTCGCCCTAGTGTTTTAGACTGTATATTTACAATATTACAATACAACGAATACATGCAACTATGAGCAAACATTTAATAACATTATCATTTTTAAATAAAAATAAGAACTAAACCACACAACATTTAATTCTACTAAAATAAAATTTAAAAAGTATATAAGTCTAAAATTTATCATTTTGAAAATTCAAATAAATAATACCTTTAATCCAGGTGGTCCAGGTGGTCCTATGGGACCAGTTTTGCCCTGAATACCGGGAATACCAGGTTCACCTTTGATTCCAGCTCGTGATTCACCATCAAAACCAGGTAATCCTCTTTCACCTTTTGGACCTGATGGGCCCGGTTTTCCGATAAGACCAGGTGGACCAGGATCGCCTGGTGGACCAGGTGGACCCTGTGATAGTATTACACTTAAAATTATTAATTGATCAGACATTAACTGTAAAATCTCTATTGGATCGACATAGTGATAAAAATTTTTGATACTGTTTCATAGATTGAGTGAAAATTGTAGACCAAATCTATATAATTCTCCCACATATCATTATCAAAATAGTCATTATCATTATTATCACCTGTTAAGATAAAATAATTTCTCAGATTGTGAGAGTTCTAGAAATTTACCTGGATAATTATTGGTGTTACGGAATCGGCATTTCCAACCTATGAAAGATTTGAATGAAAAATTACCTCTCCATACTATACTGTTATTTGTAATATTTTAAATTTCTCTTTTCGCTATTCAAAAAAAGAAAAAATGAAAATTAAATTAAATTAAATTGCAATTAATTGATTAGAAGTATTAAATTTAAATTTGATAATTATTCAACAACACTTTTAAATTTAGTTAAATACTTTTGAATGGAATACATTAATGTACAATTAAAATACCTGTATTTTGCTAAGAGCAGCCGAATAACCACGTTCACCTTTAGAACCGGGATGTCCTGCTGGTCCCATTGGACCACGTTCACCTCGTTCACCTTTTGGTCCTGGCATACCCTACAATATTTTTCATTTAATTTTATCAAAAACTAAGAAAAAAGTAGGATAGGATAAACTTTCATTAACTTATTATTATAATCATTCTAGGTTACTGTTATAATTCCCCATTCATACCGTTCATTACCAATCAATGATGAAATTACGGTATTATCATCTGCTTTAAGAGCTTTTTCATTACAAAACGATATCCCGCAGAGAAATGTCCCGGTAATTTGATGGATTTCCCCATTTCTGGGGTACCAAACATCATTACGCAATAAATTGATGATATTTATGGACTTGTTTCGGGCGGATAAATGATATTATTAATCCATTGTTGTAATGATTAATTGATAATATTTATGAGCTAATATGATGATAAATTTTATCTAAATTAAATTTAATTTATTAAATTTAATTTAATAAATTAATAAATTAATTAAATTTAATTTAGTTTAAATTAAATTTAGTTTTTGTCTTAATTGGTTTTTTTCTACCAAGCTTCATAAAAAATAATCCATAAATATCTTTATAACCTACCGCAACACCTTTTGGTCCATCCAAACCAATTGGTCCCTAAAAATGAAAATTAATTTAACAATTTTAAATATCACTAAAAAAAAGGAAAGCTAAAATAATGACGTGAAACATTTAAAACAAAAATTAAAATATTCAAGA
This sequence comes from Cruorifilaria tuberocauda, assembly GCA_013365365.1. Taxonomy (NCBI): domain Eukaryota; kingdom Metazoa; phylum Nematoda; class Chromadorea; order Rhabditida; family Onchocercidae; genus Cruorifilaria; species Cruorifilaria tuberocauda. Next base: position 20,534 of record JABVXU010000778.1, read on the forward strand.
ATTTAAATAACATTCAATGGGAATAATTTTAATACTTACCGGAAAGCCAGGATATCCACGTGTACCTTTTGGTCCCTAAAATGAATTTTTTTTTTTAATTTCATAAAAATATAAATTATCAAATAATCGGAATAAAAAATTTTTGATAAAACTTGGAAAGTGCAACAAATTAAACAGTACGATAGCAAGAAAGCACAAACAAAAAGCAAGAAGTTAAAAAAGACATATTAAGCATGCTTAATTAAATTATTGAAATTAAATTTAAAATGAGAACCACATCAATCTTTCATACGATAAAGTTACAATAATATGTTTTCTAAAAGATCGTCGATCGCTTTTTTAAAAAAAAACTTTAAGAGGTTAATTTACAATTATTACTTTTTATGGAGATAAAAATACTGCAAGTTTTACAAAGTATAAATACATATATTAATTTACAAAAAAAAAAAAAAAAAAAAAAAAA
>JABVXU010000779.1:0-20913 GCA_013365365.1 Cruorifilaria tuberocauda
AAAAAAAGCAGGAGAAACATTCAATGCAAACAATGTCAGCTGATAAGTGGATATATCAAATGAGGTGAAAATGCAAGGTACCAACACATTGAAATTCAATTTAAAAAAAAGGTTCTATTAAAAAGAAAAAAAAAGAAAAGAAGTGGAAAATTTGCTGCAAATTACACTTTTATATGATGGATGATTGTTCTAATAAAAAAAGAAAAAAGAAATATATGATTTTTTTTTTTAAAGTGCAAAATAAAAAGATCAATGGCAAAATATCAATTTTAAAATGAAATTTGATTCCGTCACCATTATCCTCATCATTATTATCACTACAACCACCATCATCATCATCATCATCATCATCATCATCGTCATCGTTATTATTATTATCATCATCATAATGTTATAGAAATGATAATAATAATAGCAGTAGTAGTAGTACTAGTAGTATTAATAGTGATAAAAATAGTTTTAATAATAATGATAATAATAAAACTGTTATATACGATGAATTGATAAAATGAAAAATATTGCATCATTATCACCATCATCATCATCATCATCATCATCATCATCATCATCATCATCATCATGTTGAGTTTAGGATTTAAGGAGGAAGAAGCCTGGAACGTCAGGTGGGCCATGCAGTAATGGTAGTAACAATCCCTTTATCTTTTTTTTTTCCTATCGCTTTCTTTCCTCCTTTTATCATTTTTTCTTTTCGCTAAATTGCTCCATCTGCATCGTTTATTTCGTTGAAAAGAATTAGAGCTTTCTCAAACACTTTGCACCAATTCCAAAAATCATCATCAATTTAAAAACATTCACATAAAATTATTATCAATTATCATGCAAAAATATAATTATAATATTATTTATTTTATTATAATTTAATTTCCGTTTCCAATATTAAAAACAAAAAAATTACTCCATTCCTTTTTTTTTTCTAATTTTATTTTAAAATTAAATTATATATGATGTAATATTTCATTGATTTTATAATATATTACATTATTAAAAATTAATAATGCACGTATAATTCTCTAATAATATCAAACTTTCAAAATTTAAATATATCAATGATATTTTATCATTATCTCTTTTAGAATCTTTATCGTTAACACTTGATCACCACATCTATAAATCAATCTCTAGCATATACCCCAAAACATCTCTTCCTTTTTTTAAATTCATTTTCTTGTACACGTATAAATTCACGATACACATTTTACGCACTTCTTTTCCTCTTTTTTTTTTTGATTAAAATGCCTATATTCAGGTATATGTTTATGGGCTTTATGTGATATAATTTAATAAAAAAGGATATATGTATATACTTAATTTAATAAAAAAAAAAATTTTTTTGCACTTCGATAAAATTTTTTCAAACATTTATGATACGTTATAGCCAAACAAGTATCTTGGGAAAAATTATAAAAAAAAAAAAAAGAAAGTTTAAAAGTACAAATAATATAAGTTGATAGAGATGGATATTTTAGTTTTCCCAAAAGATATATTATAAATTCACTAACATCTAAAATAAATCATATCGAAACTTTTAAACTTTAAAAATAAAACGAATAAAAAAGTTTTATTTAAACTGTTCAAGAGAAATCAGCAAGAGAAAAATTTGGTATGATAATAAAATATGTATAAGACAAAAAATATGATTGAAAATTTTTTATCTCATACTTAATCATTTCATCCTATTTCTTTTTATCTCAATCAAATATCCAGTGATGATTGAATAAAATGTTATAAATGATAAGAACTTTCAATTCATTTATGAAAAATTTGTTGTTGTAATCAATGCAATATTTCATTAAAGTATTCTATAGTAATCAATTAATAAAGTAGAATAAACGATATATCATTTCGACATATATATATATTTACGTAGTACCATTAAATGATATATCGATTTATGTAGTATCATTAAATCAATACGTATTATAAACGATATATCAACTTATGTAGTATCATTAAATCAATAAGTATTATTAACGATATATCAACTTATGTAGTATCATTAAATCAATAAGTATTATTAACAATATATCAACTTATGTAGTACCATTAAATCAGTAAGTAATATATATAATAATTAATTATAATTTAACATTAATAAAAAGTATTATCCTATTTTATAAATTTAAAGCTTTACTACTAATCGTATCATTTTAATTTGTTATTATGAACCCATCAATATCACCTGATATTTCATTTTCAATTGAAAAGTAAACAATCGTAAATATTTGAAAGGAAAGAGAATTGAAAATGATGTAAATTAGTATGAATAAATTGTTACTTCTATCATTCTTAACCAATCATTCTTTCTTTAAACTTTTCATTCTCATTATTCTTACCTTTTCTTTTCTTCCTTTTCTCTTTTTCTTTTTCTTTACTTTCTCCTCTTTTATTTTCTATTTTAATCTTAAATGTATTCAATTCTCGTATATTCTTACGAATATTTGCAAAAAAAAAAAAAAAGCAAACAAAACAAAAAAGAAAAGGTGTTAGAGTAAGGTGTTAAAAGAAGTGAAAAAGAAAACAAAAAGAAAAAAAAAACGAAGAGAAAAAGGTAAACTGATTTGATATAAAATTAAATTAACCTAAATCATACCTTTCATTTTAATCCTTAATTAAATTAGCGAAAAATAATCGTCCAATTAATAATATCTCCCATTTGATGTGTGTTGATAATTGAAAGCATGAAATTTTAGAAACAAAATAGAAGGATGGATAACAAACATATGTCTCAATCAGTGAGATTGACATAAAACGTTGCGTTGAATGGTATCGTCGCTAATCAGAGCTGTTAAACTGATGAAATGTATAAAGTTTTATTTTTCTTTTCTTTTTTCCTCCCCTCACCTTTTTTTTTTCTTAAAAATTACTGAACAAATATAATAATCTTTTATGATAAAAACATTTTAATAAATTCCAAAACAAAAAAAAAAAAATAGATACAAAATTAACCGATTATTAGCATTATCAGTAATAGCAGTAGCAATAATAAATAGTAATGATTGTGATAGTAGTAGTATCAGTTGTTGTTATTATTGTCGTTGTTGTTGTTGTTGTTGTTGTTGTTGTTGTTGTTGTAAGATCATTTTTGATAATGTTTATTCCAATCTTTCAAACATTAATCAATTACTATTCAATTGAAAGAAAAAAACGATAAATTACATGATAACTTGTTATTAATTAAATTATTAGTATAATAATTTACGAGTATAATACGAGAAAATTATTGATGATAAAATAAATATCATAATAAGTAACAGAATTGATAAAAATTCATTAAATGCACATAGATTAACAAAATTAATTAATTTATGAAAACAGGAAATGATAAAAATTTTTAATAAATTTGAAATAATCGTTAAAATAAGAAAAAAAGAAAAAGTTTTTTTTTTTATTATTTAAAAATCAATTACACTTTATCAGAGATTACCTCAATATAACTCTTTTCTGTAAATAATCAATGAATATGTGATAATTGAAGAAACAATGATGATGATGATGATATGATGATGATAATGATGAGAGGATAAGAGGGATAAGTGAATGGCGAAGCAACATATATATATGTATGTATTATAGATATCTACATACATATAAAAGGAGATAGATTGTGAATGTAAAAGAGAGATGATAAGAAATGAGAGAGAGAGGTGAGAGAATTGGAGGAAGAGATGAGATAATTCATAGAATAATTCTTCGTCTTTTCTATCTCTCTCAATCTTTCATCTATATCTTTCTTCTTTTCCTCCTTTCAATCTCTCTCTATTTTTAATCCCCTCCCATGCTCTTCTCAATTTTATCCTTTAACAATCCTTTGAAGATTCATTTAGAATTATCGATTAGCATTTTCCGTTAAGCAATAACCGAGCATCTCAGATGTTTCAAAATAACGATCCGTAAAATTCATTACTTCTTTAAGCTTTGCAAAAATTTCCCTATCCTTTATTCTTTTTCATCCCTCTCTCTCTCTCCTTTTCATCTTTAGTGTTCCTTCCTTTCTAAAATGAACTAATTAATTATACTGTTAAATTGCTACTATCATTACTACTTCTTTGTTAATACTACTTACTACTATGTTACCGCTCCTATATTTCAATTTAACACTTCATTAAATTTTTCAAAATTTCATTTCATTTCAATCTATATTTGTGAACAACATAATGATTGGAAGGCTTAATCAAAAGATCAAAATTTTCCTAGAAGAAATATATATATAGACAATAAGTATGCGTCAATGAATACGTATATGAATACGTTGATGATAACTTTTAATTGCACTATTATTTTATCATCATTTTTATAATTCTTTTAACGTGATGAATTTACTTTTCTCTTCTCGCTTCATAAATAAGAAATGGTAAGATTCTTTTCAATAATTTATGATTAATCGGTAATTAAATTATAAATGAGACGAGTTGCGATAAACGATGAAAGAAAAAGCGAGAAAAGAAAATTTAAAATTTATGAATACGTTAAAATGTTACAATGATACGGGAAGAATTGATTATCATTATTAAATAATGAAGAAATCTGAATGACACGAACAAATTATACTATAATTCAAATTAGGTAAATGAAAGGATTAATGATGTTTCCTCAAACGTTGCATATTATTTATATCCCTATGGATCGATGAAACATAATACAATCTTTTGTATCCAGGAGTAAATATATTGCGAAAGTTAATTATAAAAGCAACACCGGATATAATTCAATCTTAATAATCATCGTAATTACTAAATGAGCCGATAATTAATGTTTCCAACGAATAAGAATAGGAATTTTCACCTATTAGCATAAAATGATAAAATCCCCGCATCGAAAGTAGTATCTGGCTTACACTGCAGAAACGAATCAATTTTTAACTAGTACATTATGAAAGCAAAAAATGCTTATAATTAAAAATGAAATGGTAATATATGCCTGATTGATTGTATATTTGCATTCTTATTTCATGCAAAAAAAAGGAAAAAAAAAGCTCAAATTATGATAGAAGCATCCTTTGATAATCTTTTCAAATTGTTTGCGAACTAAGAAATAATCCGCTACAAGTCATTAGTACTGCATGCTAACATCTAAATCGTTAAATTATATTTCAGAATTTCTCAATCTAACAAAGCCATGCATTTTGTATTTTACATTGACTTTTTTGCATCATTTCACTTCATCAAAACAAAATAATAAACAATAGAATCAAACAGCTCAATACATCTATGATACGCACAGCAGAAGACATTACAAATTTCAGCAGTGCCACCACATTAAATATAGTCTACAGAAATATTGACATGAGTTATTTCATTTCTTCATTTTGATTAAAGATAGTTGAACAAAACAAGGGTTTGAATTTTACAGACTGCATATATAAGATTATATGCATAACAGTTAAGACAATAACCGGAAACTAGAGAATTTCTCTGATCAAAAGAAAATTCTTCTAAGTGTCGCAGATTTTTAAAATAAACATGAATCAAATTTGCTCAGAAAAACTTTGATCAACGGACATTGATATTCACTCTTATTTTTGACTAAAATTAAGGAAAGATAACAAATTCCGGTGAAAAGCATCAACAGTTAATAGCGAAAATGTAACAATATACACAGGGTAAATGTAACTATCGGAAACATTGCAGAAATTCAAACTGACGATCAGAATGCAACTTTTGCAATCATTGACTTTCGAACAGTCTTCTAAAATTATCATTGTATAAACTAATGCAAGAATAGGTTTAATATAGGAGAAACACGACATGTATTCATCAAGTAACAATTTTGCAATAATCGCGCTTTTGATCCTAATTATATTTTGAGCAATCGCAATGCATTTTCTTCACAGAAGAATGAAGATGGATTTTTTTGGTTATTGGAGCTTTTACTCCAAACAATGATTATTTAGGAAATTCGAAACATTCTCACCTATTTAGATATAAATAGACGTATCCAGTACCGCGTCTATTCAGCACGAACTTCTCATTAACAGGAGTGATTGACTTATCGTTGCAGAATAACCATCTCTTCGATTCATTACACCAAACATCACATACGTAGTGACCTACACCGAAAAATGATTCTATTTTAAATTTCACAATATTTTTTTCTTCTGGCTTTCTCTTTAAGCGGAGGTCCAATCAATTAGTTAAAAAACTAAGAAGATTGGAAATATGAGTTGAAAGTAAATCTTCATAACAACAGTTCAGTCTGCGTCGAAAAAGACATTTTAAATGTAGATTTAAAACTTTTAAAGAACATCCACCATACCACTAGTTGCTGTTTGTCCCAGATGACTGACAACAGATATAAGTCGATACGACTCCTCCGGAGCATCTTCCTCAAAACAAGCTCATCAGTTTGCACATCATTACAAAGTCTTTCCTGACTAAGCTATATTTAATTAACAATAAATGATGAATGAGTAAGTACAAATAACGTAAGAATTAATTTTGAATAGAATCGCTAAAAAGGTAAGTTGGTTGAAAACCCATCGTCAATCATTCTACATAACTGCATTTTCTATTCAATATTGGACATCAGAAATCCTTTGATATAGGGCACCGGGAAAAAATTTATAAAACATACATAAGTAGTAGCGGCTGTATCAGGAAGTATGACGTCAGCGTTATCGGTTTGAACTTCATCCTAAATCAAAATTTGTATTAAGAAAATACATAAAAGGAATCAAACATACAATAGCGGGAATCGTCAATAGTTCTATTTCTTTCATTTGGAATTATTTTCATAAATATATAGAAAATTTTAGTGATAATAGTTCATAATACTCGTACCAGAAAGTTTATTTCTACATAAAAAATATTGTGAAGTCTTTCATATAAGAGTGAATATTTTATAAGCAAGTAAATTTACTTCCGGTTGAGCATGTTCTTGCATAATATTAGCATCATTGTCACCATCTGCGCTGATAATCTTGCTAAGGAAGATTTCGTTCTAAATTCAATTTTTTATAATAAAACATCAGGAAATCACAATGAGCTACTTCTTGTACCAAAAAACTTTACAGAGCTTCTAATTTTTTCTAGTACAGAATTTTCGATGGTAGCAAGTTGTATTATAGAAATTTTCTATACCGAAGGTTGAAGCACTGGAGAGAACATGCAATTTTCATACGTCAGATAGATACCTTCATTTTCACCAATGCGATAGTCTTCAATATTTATTCCTAAAAATTTTAATACAAATTAAAATTAATAAGTCCAAAAAAACTGCATAAGAGAAATATGACAAAATAAATTAACTACTCAGATAATTCAGATTTTGCACAATTTCAAAATAAATTTGAATTTTAAACCTTGTCTTTTTATTAAGCAAATTTTTGCACTCAATCATTGTCTCTAATACAACTACGCAATTTCGACCGTTTTAATGCACTGATTTTTTTATTTCGAAAGCTACTGAAGAATGAATTAAGGATTTAAAAAGATATCTGTATGTTCACTCACTTTGGTTTTTGCCATTGACTTTTTCGAACAAAGGTCTATAACAAACCCATTCTTTCTTATAAAAAACCCAAACATCAACAGTAAATATTGCTGCGAAAGCGTAAAGTTCCAAGTCAGTTCCTAAGCCGGTTTCTTTCAACAATGACATATGACACTCCCAATTTTGTCTTGTCCAGCCCTTTATATCGCTGAATTCCTCCGAATGCTCCGTTTCAAAGTCAATGATCTAGAACATATAAAGTAATAATAATTACATCTAATTGTCGGCTAATTTTGAGACTTTCAACAATCTTTTTCAAAATAATTTTAATCGAAAATAAAATTACAAATTGCCGAAGCACTCCGTAATCGGCTTCATTGCCAGAAATGTAGTATGCTAGAGACTGAAAAAGACAATTACAAGACACATCTATATTAACCACTTGCTCTGGTTCGTCGTTTATGTCCATTTCTAAAACCGGAGATTCATTCCTGAAATCTATCAATAATCTTATCGCTAATCCATTTAACTCCATGAACCAAACAAAATAGTCTGAACAGCTGTAGCGATGGAAATGAAAATGAATGAATAGTGTGGAGATATGACACGATATATCCAGAAGCTACTGTTTTGTTTTGTCTCCAAAGCTTAAAATGTGCAATCGACGGGTATTAAACAGAGTTCCAGAGAACTGATACATTAAAAGATATATGCGGGAGCATATAAGCATGCAATTATCGCACTGGGTGCTATTTTGAGTAAATGGAAGGTATTATGGCACTGGTTAATTACTGTTGGAAATAAAATGGATTCCCGATTAAAATTCAAAACAATGCTCAAAATTGAAGTGAAACTTACATCCAGTCGCCGTAGAAATCTATTCCAATATACATACAAACAGCTTCGCGATTATCATAGCTCAACGGTATATATGGAACTGGTTGTGGACCATGTATATCGAAGATTTGCTTCTTGAATAATGAAAAATTACAAGATGAGAATCATTTTCCAAGAAATAATTCTTCAAGTTTATTTTTAATGAATATCTGACCAGCCTGATTCATCTTGACATTTTTCAAATAAAAAACACGGAATTACTCAGAAGTTCATTGATTTCAAATATACTTCATCACAGAAAGGTCATTCTCTGTAAATACTTCATTATTGTCTATATAGAATTTCTATAAGTCGGTAAGAACTAACTTATTTCGTTTCGTTTTTCTTATTTTTCTGATGTTCTGTCTCCTAGACAATGACTCGATTACCTATGTTACCTATGTTATTCGATTACCAATGAGTTATTGTTTAAGAGACAGAGCTCCAGAGCCGCAAATTTTACATCATTCAAAAATTACTCAATTTTTCTCATGATTTCACCATATATTTAATTTAGAGCTGAAAACTTACTCCATCTGTGTTCGAAAAACCATCGCTAATGCTGCTCCGCGATGATTCTTGGTCTGAGTCTCCAATACTTTCTACGTCTAAATAATCAAGCTTTTTATGTCAAAAACATAATTTGCAAATTGCAGTGATCTAATCTGTAATTTGAGATCCTTTCATTATTTGGAGATTTAACTGATAAGGATATAATTCCCTTATTTACAGAGGTAGAACGATTGTCTTCATAAGACAAACTTGAAGAACAACAAGCTGATGGAGATTTAAGACACTCCATGCGGCATATTGGTTCTGCAAAATCGAGACTGAAGGTAAAGCCCTCAATTCTACGGGAAAATAAAAGTAATTTTTTTTTTGCATTTAAAAACTTAACTTACCTGAATACGCATGTTCCGCAACATCCACCACAATCTGAAACCGCAATATCATCATTAAAAACAGAAATCCACTCGCTATGATAAATTTGATGTGGGATGATTGTTGTGGTGACGTGAGAGAATTTTATTATATTTTTTGTCTACCACTGGTATGAATTCAGACTTCAAAATGTCCAAAAACTTTTTATGAATTGAGAAAAAGAATTGTAACATCTGCAAAAGATTGGCTAGAAAGTCCACGAGATAATAGTTGGGATTTCTATTCTACAAGGTAAAAACGAAATTTTAAAACTCTCGGTCAAGGTCTATTAATCACAGCTATTACTAATTACAGATGCAAGACTATAATTTATCCAACCTCATCAACAATACTATCTGTATTTGTCAAAGTTCTCCATATATAGTCGAGGCAGAAATCGGATTTCTTATTCCCTTTCCTTTTATCACTTTGATTCGTATCTTTGTACACAAAAAATCAGTGTTTTTAATAAAATTTGACCCCTTTTCAAATTTTCTATCTTGCTCTTTAAATTCTATTCAAAAAATTTTTTTTCTATGAGCTTTTCCATTTCCAGGTGTGATCTTCATCAGTGTCAGGATATGATTTTCGACTTATCGGTATGGTTCAATTTTAAAAATTTTTAGGACGAACACCCCCCTTTCTGCAGCTTTTAAGATTGTATTTCAGATATAGAGTGTGCAATGTGAAAATGAACTGATGAGACAGAGATTAGGGTCCTTTAACACTCACGGCGATTTAAAAGTGAACTCAAAGTGGTTGAAGAAACAAAAGATTATATATAACAATTTGAAAAGCAAGAAAGCTAATAAATGAGATAAATTAATAAGCCAAAAATTAGAACCATCTCCAGATACTACTATAAATCTCAACATATCAAAAGAAATGAAATAACATCTTCTTGACACTCCACAACAACTACGACTTTTTGATGACTAAGCAAAGAACGTCAAACCTTTTCATTGCTCTCTTGCGATACTACTGGAAAAATTCCACCGTCATTTCGAAACTGTTCTGCAATGCTACGTTGACACGCCTGCAACCCAACCGTATCTTTATTCAAATTATAAGAACAATTCTTTTGCAAAGCAAACTTTCAAAGAGGTTAACCTACCGCAGCAATTTGCTCTTCCTCGGTCATGAAGTAGAGTTCTTCATCTGTATAATTGACCTTTGTTTGAGGTTTTTCAAGGCTTAAAGTAAAATATATTGATGGATGAAAATTATCAGAGTCAAGATAACAAACTGATTATTCTTATCTATAAAATACTCCTACTGAATCAAATAAGTAATAATGAAGCAACTTCAAATAATAACAGCACTACTCATTTCTCTAATTCAAAATGCAGGCAACTCATAAGTTCTAGCTTCACAAGAAAAAAAGAGATAAATTTGGATTGGGGACGATGGAAAGCGTTGATAAATAAACCTAGAAATAGCAATCTTTAAAATTGGATCAATTAATTATATTAAAAGGTTCACGTTTCCTTAAAAGCTAACAATACTTTATTAATACTGAAAAGTTCCAACGAAATACCAAAATTCATTCGGCTCTTTTTTACGAAGACACAATTTCTTTTCTTCTAACATCGGTAAACGCTCCGCTCTCGATACAGATTCCGGTTCAAAAGGACGCTTGCCATCCTGAAAAATCAATCTCTATTAGATTTTCGGTGCATCATACATCACAAAGGAATTAGTTTAAATTTTGAACCATTGATTTAATTTCCAAAACCCTTTTTGCTATTTTTAGTTCTCCAACATACACTAATTAAAAAACAAAACTTACCGGTGAAAGAACAGTGATTTTTGAGCCCAATTTAGCGAAATAATTTTCGCTTATTCCCACACTGGCCATCCCGGATACCGTAGAATCTTGTTCCGACTTGTTGCGATTGTCAGGAACTAAAACTGAGGAAAAAAAATTGAGGAATAAAATTCAGTGCGAAACTCTTTCCAGCCTTTTTTGGTTTCAAAAAATTTTTCATTTGAACCAAAATTAATTAAGAATATTTCCGTCTTCATTGCTTCTAATTTTCTTAATTCAAATATATTAATTGACAAGCTTTATTCACCTGTAAATGTTTCCTTTCTCGCATCAATTTCTTCGTTTTTTTCTTCTTCATGATCTCTTGCTGCTAGAGTACTGGGATCAGTTAGGGGATTCATTATATCTATATCTGCCCACTTGCTAGACTTTGCATCATCTGATGAATTGCGCCAATTTGTCCTATTAATGTTTTCATCACTGAAATATTTTTACATTTTTGTTATATTTCACTATTCGTTCTTTTTGTCATCTTCAAAAAATGTCTGGAATACTAGGATTAATGTATTTAGTTTCATTAATTTGGACTAAAACTCCGTTAATTTCTGTGATTATTACGATCTTTATCGCAGAGAATTAACGCTCTAAAAACATAAACTAGCAACTTTGTGGAGCCTTTAGCTTTGCACGAAAAAATGACAGACGTCAAGATTCAACCTGTGAAACGATATCAAAGGAAGGAAATTATGTCTGATAAAGGATAACAGTATTTGAAAATAATGAGACTAAAAAATTACCATCGTCTGTCTGACAAACATTTCGAAATAATCGACTGCTCTTTTTGCCCAGCTTTCGGCAATTTTGTTTTTTTCAATGTTTCAATGAAATAATGCATAATATCATTTTTAAGATTTCGAGTTTCATCCTGAAATATTTATGCAATATTTTACCTACAAACGTTAAGGTATCTTTTTCTTCTTCCTTTTTTCCCTCTGATAGCCCACTTTTTTCCAACTTTCCCCTCACGTAACCTTCCACTTATTCCTCTTCTTGATTTTTGCTTTGCAACACTACGAAGCACCTTAAACGTTAAAATTTTTACTCGTTGCTACCTCAGTGTTAAAAAAAATTGAAAAAGTACTTTGGATGGAGCAGTAGAGGAATCTGGTTGAATGTAATCATGATCAAAAACTCTGCTGTGGAAAACAGAACGCACGACTACATCGTTTTTTTTACTAGATTTAACGCCTTTATCGGTCTTTCTGTCAACCGTATTTAAGGGAGCTGAAATCAAAAACATTTGTTTTCTACTTAATTTACATCACGAATGAAATAAATTAGTTGTTTCTTACTCACTTTTTCAATACAATTTATATTTGGTCTACGTGACATGGATGAATTAATGAAAAAAAAATTTAGAGAAATTAATGGAACGCAAGAAGCGCCCCTTCATTAATTAACCTTCATCCATTTTTGGTTGCCTATCAAGTTCATTAGCGTTTTCTTTCGGAGGAACAGGAGTCGGCAGATAGTTTTCATTTGATGTAACTACATTATCAGCTTCTTTAAAAGTCCAAGTTTCAGTAAAAACATCTTCCAAAATGTCTGTCTTGGTAGGATCAGAGATGGTGAATTTTGAAACAAATTCTTGAGCTTCAATTTTACTCGGTTCTGGAGCTTCAATTTCACTCGGTCTAGCAGCTTCTTCAACTGGTAAGTCGCTCGCTTCTTTTACATCCGTAGACATGTCAACAGATACTGGTAAGTCGCTCGCTTCTTTTACATCCGTAGACATGTCAACAGATTCTTCGACATCCCGAAATAGATTTATTTTGAGCTTCGTGGCAGTCTTGAAATCGATGCTCCTTAAATAAAACTTGAATTCTAAACATTTATTATTTCTTGTCTTCTAACCCAGTAAGTATCACTAGATATTTTTCAAAAATATTTAGGGAAAAAACGTTAGTGGAAATCTAGTACTCACTTTGTAGTTGGCGATAAAGGTGGAAATGGAGCCGCTTCATCGGCCAAACCTTCATTCAACGTCAGATACAGCGGAATTCCAACTTCATCATTGCGTTTTACAGCAATGGATGCATCGAACACATAACGCTTTAAGAAGATGATCAGACATCTGAAATAAAAATTAATATAAAAATAAAACACAAGATAAAGTTTAGTTTGACCACATCAAATTTCAAAACTGATATTAATAAAATCAAGTTAGGTGAAGATAAAGTTACCTTGGGATTTTACCAAATTTTTGGCTTTTCTCGGCTTGTGAAAAGCCGCAAATTTCGCATTTCTTCTCTACATGCTCTATCTTCAAGTATTCATTTATCATAGTTTGCACTGTGACAAGTTTGGGGGCTTCTGTTGTCCTAAAAATGAAGAATTTATAGAATCTTTTTCTCTAATGCATCCACATATGTAGATTCCTTTTTGGAGACTAGTATAAGATGTTTTAATCTAATCGAGGAAAAGTTCATGAAAAATAAGAAAAATTAAATAAATGTTTTCAAACTTAAGCGTGCAAATCTCTTTTGACGGTTAGAAAAGTGATTTATGGTTCTGTTCCTTTACCGAGTAACATCTTGTCCCAGCATCTGGATTGATACCGGTAAAATAACACTTTCTTCCTCGTTCTTTGTAATAGCCGAACATCTAAATTGATCATCCACTTAAAAAATTGATTGAATAAAACAAAATTCGATGGATGACTACTTTAATTGGACTTGAGACGTTCAGGACAGAGATGACAACTAGCTTATCTGCTATGTAATGTCAGCACAAATAGGAAATAGATCAGAAGAACCTGCTGCATTTTATGACGGATTCTAGAATGAAGGCAAAATTCGATGTGACTGGATTTCTTCTGTCTAGTTCTTGTTTGTCCTCAATGTTATATTGTTTGCGCAACATCTTGTCGCACTCTTCTTGGATGTAACTCAAAGCATTAACTAAGAATTCATGCGCATCCTGCAATTGGAAGATATTCTAAAAAGATTTCTCTTAAATTAATCAAGCTATATCGGATAAAAATGTTGAGTAAATCATTCATCTCATTTCGCATATATATTACTTATATCTATTTCGCGATGCTAGCTAAGTTTTTTCTAGAAATCCATAGAATAATCACAGTTACAAAGATACTGTCGAAAATGAAAGTAATATTATCCAACTATATCTATTCTAAAATAATTGAGCTAGATTCAGGAACCAGCCTGTTGTGCATTATTCCAGAAATGTGCCCTGATTTTAATCATTTTTAAAAGATCTTTCTTCAGCTGGTTTGTACAGTGATGACGCCGGCTTGCAAGATTAGCAACTGCTCTAAAAAACTTGGTTCTTCACTCTTCGCTTTAGATCAAACAATCTTCCAATTAAAATCTTGATTTTTAGATTTTTCTTAAGAAGGAAAATATAAGAAATAAAGGCGAGAAAATCAAATTAGACGCTGGTGAATCGCCCCAATTCGCAAGGTTATCAAACAAGAATTTAATGCTTACATGCTCAGCGGCATTTCCTCGTCCAAATCCCAGCCTGCGTCCTCCACCACTTTGCAAAATTTGAAGAGATCTTTTGCAAAAATTGCATCCGCGAACACACCTTGGAGTATGGAATTCATGTAACATGTGTTACCAAGATTTTCGAATCTAAAACATGTGTTATAAATAATTAATAAAATAATATGTATTCTATCTACATAACTGAAATATAAAAACATAGAAAACTGTCATTACCCGGACGTCTCTACATTATCAATTCTTGTAATATCAATATAATCACTACTGCTACAACCCTGTAATTAAATATTTATAAAAGATCGATTGCATATTACCTTCATCATATGTTCATCAAGTGCTATTTGTACTAATTTTAGGTGAAACTTGTGTATTAAAAAGATTTTTAGCTGAGAGATTTCAAAAATAGAGAAGAAACAATAATGACATATTGCACTATAGATCATGGAACTAATACTTTTCCAGATGGAGATATTTCATCATAGAAATCTGCGAAACTTTTTTCAGACGAATGGACGGGATTTTTTGATCTGGAATGAACAAAAGATTAATGAATTTAAAATGAGATCAGGAAGCAAAAATTTGCACGGGAGCGACTCACATACCGGATTAAAGGGTTTTCAACCTGCGGAAGATCATAAGTATTACTGCTTATCGAAGATAACCTGGATCTTTTTGCTGTTGGTTCCAGCGTAGAATCCAGCGTGAACTGGTCAAACCATTTTTTAACTAGAACAGAAATAAATCAAACAAGCGTTGTAAGGGATTATCGGAATTTGAAAATTTTTTTGGCAAATTCTAAATATTTGTATGTAATTATGAAACACGCCAATGTAAACATTAAATATATTTTGCAAAAAAAAGAAAATGAAGAAAACGAACCACATTCAACATCATATGGATTTACTGCAAGTTGATTTCTGTCGATACTGAAAACATGAAACCTTGAAACACTAGAACAACTTTCGACAAATATTATTTAACCATACCAACATATGTATGTTCCGCAAATACATTCGAAATCATAGCGGAACATACGAAACAGATCCATAGTACTATCCATTTAAGGTTAATGAAAGTAAAGAGCTACTGTTTAAAACAATATAATTTTGTCAGAAGACTTTCACGAATAGCGATAACATCGTCTCAAAGCAATTTTTTTCTTGAATTTACCCCTCTCATTCTCTTAGTAAGATTTCAAAATCTATAATTTTCGGACAACTCTTAATATTTGCAGAATGACATACTATATTCAACATTTAAAACTTTTTTGGCTAAAATAATAAAGAAATAAATTAATGATAAACAAACTCTGCGCTTTGATCGCTAAAGCCTCCACCAATTTCTGGAAAATCATCCGGCGAAAATTGGTTGAAAGCTGATTAAAAAGTCAGTTAAGATAAATTATATTTAAACTACAAAGTAAAATATAAAATGAAATACAAAAATTGTATATCGATCAAAAAAATTTCAACAAAACTGAAAATAATCTCAAAAACTATTAATGTATTAGATCTTAAATAAATATGATATTTCTATCACTCTGCATTTAAAGAGCGGGTGCACCAGACTTTCTGATCTAAAGTAATAAAAAAATATGAAATAGAAGATACAAATTTTACCCAAGAATTTGGACTTCAATAGCTCGTGTACTTCTTTCATGTTCCTGTAGTTTTCAAATTCAATGAAAAACGCCATTTTTTCTTGGTTTTCAATCCAAAATCCAATATTACTACTTAAAGGCGTTTGCCGAGGAAAACCCGATATGAATTTAAAAGACACAATCTGAAATATGAGAGTTACACTTGACAAAAATATAAAGTGAAATACATTTTGAAACACTTTCAAGTCGTGATAACTGTAGAACTTACCAAGCTATAACTATCAAATGAAAAAATTATTTGTTTTTGAAATTCATCCACCATTAGAACAGCTTTTTTTAGCGCAGGCGTTCCTTCCTTTGGGCCATAAAGCACCTCAAAATCCATTCGTAATCATTTAGTTTCAAACAAAAATTAGAATTGGAAAGAAAAAAATTTAGGTCAACTTTAAAAATATCTTCAGTAAATCTTCGAATTGTCGTAGAATTTGACCGTAGAATTATAATTTAGGTTTCATAATCTTTTGTGCTGTGTCAAAACTTAATAGAGATAATGATGTAATCGTTGAACAATGTAACATTGCTGAAAAGTAAAGAAAAGGTGCAAAAAAATCAGATTAGTAAAATTTACAATTCAAAAAAAAGTCCAGAAACAAGAGTAAAAGAAACACAAAACAACCTTAACATTGAATTGACGAAGCACCACCATGTTGTTTTTATGACAAAATCCTTTCTTTCTCTTCTTCTTCACAACAATATCGGAACCAACTGTAAGTGAATCAAGGATCATATAATAAGATTTCCCCGCTAATTGTTTTACTAGAAAATTCCTCAACACTATTTGGCGGCACGACTTGCTATTAGAATCCAGAGTTAGCAAGCCGAAAGTTGGTTTACTCAAGAACTTCTCCAAACAACTTCTCTCATGTATCCACTTTTTAGCAAAGACGTTAATTTTTATATTGTGATATCGCTAAAGAATGAAGCTCAGACACCTATGGCCTAAAATGGAGTTAAGAGTTAAAAGCTTCAACGCCTCAACCGAATATCCTCCACCTTTCACCGCTATAATTTTCCCCGCATAACTGACGCGTGACAAGTCTTAGGATAGAACCAGAGAACATAGCATCTACTATTCGATATGTAATCATTGAATATGAAACTACTTCTATTTTTTGAATAAAAGATAAAAGTTATGAATAATTTTGATGCTACGTATTATATGTCACTTTCTACACACAGATCCATTTACTGAGATAACTAATGTTACTATCATCCAGTGCATCCAATTCACAAACTTCAAAAAGTCTTACAACGGTCGAAGCAGAAGTCGAAAGGACAATTAAAACAGAGACGCAATTACAGTAACACATAGTGACAACAGATCTATAGCAATCAAACAAAGATTATTACGCAGCATTGTATGGTCGTCACAACAGTTGCAACGAGTTAGAAAGAGAATATACAACGTACAGTAGTCATAAACTGTAAAATGAAGACCAAATACTACTACATACTCACGTAAAATTAACGAAAATTAATCTCATAATATTCATAAGAGTCCTACAAGAATGCAATTCATAAATAGTATCAATAGTAAAAGAAACCTACCTTAGGATCCTTGAAGCTTAATAATGAATACTTTGAAAATAGACAGGTGAAAAATTAAAAAAAAAGGTAAAAAATCACTTAGCGATGATTGTGATATCACTTCAGTGATCACTTACTTTCGATTGGTTCTCCAAAAACTTAAGTAAGCAATATTTGCTGTAGTAAGAAAATCTACGTAAAGACTGTAAAAGATACGTATTTAAATTGAATCACTCTAAGAAATAACAGGAAAGAGATCTGAGATTAATTTTGCTTTTTTTATCGTTCCCAAATATTTTAAGATATCAGACACAAATATATCACCAGACCTACACATACAATATCCAAGACCGGCACTACATGTTTGTCCCTAAAAATCGAATTGAAAGCGAATTCCGCGTAATTCTAGAAAATGCGGCAAACCACGTTGGACGAATGAAATAAGTGGTTCGTCAATCATAATATTAGCTCAAGATGATCTTGAGTGGGAAATTTTAACTGATAATCGTTTCCTGAGTGATAACATGTATTCGCATCAAATACAAAAGGTTATTTCCAAAGTAGTCACTTAAGATCAATTCAAAAATGATCAATTCCAATCTTATTCCACAAATAATTCACGCATTACAGTCAACTTCAATTCTTAAATCTCATAAATTCATTTCTCTCTAATACATGAACTGTCCATTTTATCACACATACACTCAATCTATCACCATATCAATATCATAACTCTTAATTTCCAAGGATTTCTCTCCTCAACATGCAAGAAACTTGACTTTCCATAATTTGGTTTGAATTCTTGGTGGCGCTCTTCGCGATATGAATTCCTGCCCATTCATAGTTCGTGAATGTAATTTGAAATGGGGTTTAGGTGACGAAAAGAATCGAATTCGAGTTACTAATTAGGAATTAGAAGCTAGTTCATCAGTGGAAATTCATTTTTCTAATCTATCTCGGATGTTCTTTTCATATATTATTAAGGTCTTTTTTTCCATTCTTTATTCCTGTTGTCGCCCATGAGTACTTGATATCACCGGAATTTACTTTTAGAAGTGAAAATAAGCAAACTGCTGTCAGATTTTCAGCCATTTATTTCCTGTCAATCTTCTGGCAAAGTTTCTGCAATATTTTTATAAGTATTATAAATCACATACCTTAATTTATTTCAAGCAATTATGAATTTACACTCTCAGAATCGTTTGATGATCGTTACTGGAATGCTGTAGTGTAGGATTGACATTTCATCTCAGAAACGAGAGTGGGCGATTCATAGCGCCTCAAATACAATAACCATGTCCTTATTATCAGGTGCATTTTATTTGTTGGATTTATGTTCTTAATGCAAATGCGAAAATTAGCACTTTTTTCTATATAAGAGATGAAAATATTGTTAATACGTTAGTTTCATTCATTCATATACGGTTGTTTGGTGAAAACAAGGGACTCGTAAAAATATTTTCTAGATCTCAGGAATGGCTGATAAAGTGGACACGGGTTCGAAAACTAAGCAAATGGGTGATATTTACGTAAGTGATTATTTTCTATACGACTAATCATGCTTTTAAGTTAAAATTTTCTTCATACTATTGGCATCGGCTGTAGCTTTACCGAACATCGATTTATTATGATTAAAGCATTTCTTCAGGATCGCGTTGAGAAAGTTGAGCCAGACGAAGATGATGGAAATTACAGCATTGCTTTTGCATCGAGCTCAGTGATAACAGTCGTTGAGGTAAATTCTGAATATTTCTAAATTCTACAAATTAGGAATGAGAAAACTTTATCGCTAGAATACTTTGAGATATAGATACTACTACATCTTAGATGATCGTAACTACTTAACGTTGATAACGATAGAAAGGTTCTTGAAAATCAGGATGTAAATATAGATAAATTGTTCGTACCGGTACAATTAATCATCCGTGTTAAGCAATCATCCACTTGGTCATCTCCAATGGCTATCTGTTGTCTGCAATGTTAACATATATCATTCTGTTGATTCTGTGTTGCTTTTATCTATTTGCAGATGTGATAAATCAGTCTATGTGATAAGAGACTAATTCGTAATATTCGTTATATAATTTTTCATCTTGAATGTAGTAATCATGTCTGTATCTTCTGCAATTTTGTACCCCATTTTTTTTGGAGTAACCTAAGATAACAAGTTGATTTGACATTTTTAGGCGTGCATTTGTGCTACTGTCAAGAAGCAGTGCGAAGAACAGAAGCAGGAAAAGGATGCATTCACAAAAAGTATCGAAAATTCAAAATAATTCTATAATGTAAATGTATTAAAATAGTCAAAGTGTTTTTGTATGGTATAAATCTATAAATATAAAAATTTGTCCAGAATATTCTAAAATTAAGTGATTAGTTGTTGCTTAACATCGCATTTACATAGTTTCTTGACAAATAGTTCTAAAGAGTGTTCTAAATGATTGGTTCCACTTATTAAACGATTAAATAATAAAATTCTTGTTTAATATCAAGTTAACAGAATTATTAGTAGCGCTCTTTGAGCATTCCACTTCTGCGTATTTCCTCGTTTTTCGGTGTTATACGTTAGCGCACCGTCTATATTATCATCTACTCTTATCGGCTTCCTTCTAAAGTAGTACTTCAGCAAACAGTTCCAAGAATATATTCACTCCGATTAACAAATAATGAAAACTAATCTATTCGCAAATTCTATTCGTTCAAGAACAAAACTTAATCAAACAATAAGCCTTCAGTAAACTGTTTGGCTGTGGCAAGAAAATCTTTCTTTTAAAAAACCTTCATGAACAGAAAAGTATGATGACTCTGCTTCGCTAAAGTATCTTTAGTGCAACTGTTTGAAATGCTACTATCATTACTATGAATTACTATTTAATCCTGCACAACTCTTAAATTTATACCAATAATAGGAGCTAAAGGTAGGCGCTCTAACATTAACAAAAGAATGAGACTTGAAATCTCAAGTATTTTTGCTTTATAATCGATGTTTTGGACTTTTTTATTGGCTTATTACGTATCACTTCAAATGTGATAGCGAAAAAAAAAACAATGAAATAACAAAGGGAACTGCAGAATAGAAGAAAATGGCTTGTAAATAAAAGAGGGAAATTAAGGACTTTTTCAAGTTAGAGATGCGGCTGAAGACATATGGCTAATAATCAAGGGATCGTCAGGTCTAAATTATC